>OY856412.1:312847943-313130443 GCA_963693085.1 Alisma plantago-aquatica
TACTCCGAATACACTCGAGTGTATTCTAGCATGACTATCTCTCTCGAGTATATATATATATATATATATATATATATATATATATATATATATATATAGAGAGAGAGAGAGAGAGAGAGAGAGAGGTTAGGAAGTGTGTACCGGCCGGTACATGCAACTTATATGTACCGGCCATGAAAATGACATATGTAGAATTCATTTATTCAATCTAACCTTATACATTGAATCAAAATCCAATAGATTAGACGTGTTTAAAAAATCACAATCATATCTCATGTATATCATGAGATATAACAATATATCATTCAACGGTTTCTGCAATTCCTGCAACTTACCGTTGATTAGAAAATATATATATTCATTCATTTGATGATCTAGAAACGTCAATTTGAAGTGATTTTTTATACACATGTTATCAAAGGGGTATGCATCACATCCATAAGGTTGGATTGCTTTTTATACTTTAGTAATCATCACAAATGAAGGTGGGTACATGTATGCTACATGTACTCATGTACACAATTCTTTTAGCCATATATATATATATATATATATATATATATATATATATATATATATCTGTGTGTGTGTGTGTGTGTGTGTGTGCGCAGTCAAGGAAACCTAACTTGTCATTTTTCTTTTCATTCAAGTAGCTATTCTTCAACCTTGACTACTACGTTACTATGCTCCTCTCAGGAAAAAATAGCCAAGGCTTCGGTTGAAGTTGATCAATTGTCACTTGAACTTTAGTAAGTCTATAAACCTAATGTCCAATCTTAACACCTCCTTACGTCAATGGACCCTAGTAAAGACCCACTCATTTCACAATCCCAATATACTCTTAGTTCTCATGCCTTCAACAACTAGGTGTCTCTTGCACAATAACTATAGTTAAGTGATGTGTAGTGAAAAGCATCTATAGAAATCATTAATAATAAACATTTAGGGACGAAACTTAAGCCCTCAACATGTGCATGTGGAAACCTTATGATAATTGAAACCATAACATTGCTCTCAACTTCGTGTGGAATTAACACTTGATTTAAGCATTGTTGCTTTATAAACAGCATAGGGTATGTTGTCTCTCACGCTGGGTATGCATATGTAATATTAGTTATCTAGAGCATTTCCTTGTGCCCTTATTGATGAGCACATGTTCTTTCAACTTCCGGAATAATTGGAGAAGACAAAGAGCTCGACAAGAAAAAGTCATTTTGTGCATCATTAGGTCCTTGTTGCTTTAAACTAGAGCTTCTTAGTTAAGTTACTTGTATTGCATGTAAGCTGCCTATAATATAAGTTAACATTGTCCTTGTGTACATAACGATTCTATTTACACTGATTTACACATTCACCCCAACAAATAATGAAGTACCAAAGAATCGTAGAGAACAAAATGAATCCCGAACGGCTTCTAGGCGAAACTCACAGTTGGCGTACGTTGTCGACCATTCCTCTCTAGCAACCCCTCCATTATTACCTTCTTCTTGTACTCCTTGGAATTGTAGTCAATCTCAATAACCGACTTATTTTCACCTCTGCCATCACCTCTTGGGAGAGTCAGTGGCTTTATCAAGGGCAACAAGTAGAACAATAAGCAAGTGAAGATCACCGCCACCACCCGTCCACCGAGTAGGAGCATCCACAACATTGCCATTACTACCATTAAACCCGAAAGGGAGCTCTTTGCTGTTGATGCTGTTGTCGAACCTTGTCTGCTTTCTCGTCTGGTGTTTCTATCATTGGTTCTGCTAGAACCAACCGGAGGAGCAGCTGTTGGATTGGTTTGTTTCTGGTTTTTCGATGTAGAAACTGGCTCTGGAATATGATTGTCAGGGTCCATGGGGTTGCTTGATATCCGAGGCTTTGGTCGGTTTTCGTTGACAAGCGGGTCCGGCTTGAGGCTGTCCTTGACAATTGGGGAAGAAGTATGACCGATTGGGCTGCAACTGTCTTTGGGGCGAAAGTGTGCTTTATTCGGGGCCTCGAACGCACGTTGATGGCGGCTGACTCTGTAATCCTGCAAGGGAAAAGTCTTAGAAACCAGTCTTACCGATTCTCTTACAGCTAAAAACTCTTAAAGTATTGGTGAGTTGCCTACAGGTAACAGGAACAAAAAAATTGATTTGTCATTACGATAACGTATTTATTTGACGTGGACGTTCGGAAGTAAGTTGGACCGAGACTAATAAATAAAACCCCGTGATAATGAAAAGGCTACACATGCGCGCTTTAAGATTTTAATTATGTTCCCTTCAGTAACGACGGTCCTACGAGGACATATGTGCCACCATGATTAGAACTGCGAACAGGTATATGATTCCCCGAGACCCTGGTGGATTATGACATATTGTGATTTATCTGTGTATGGCTGGATCGTCTCCGTGAGGGCCACTCCCGTTCTTCACGTCTTGAAAAGGGGTTGAGTTCAATAAACAAACTTAGGTAATTTAGGTAAGAATATTCCTATTCCTAGCATTGAAACTTAGCAGACATACTGAGTCCGTTTCTTTATGAAGTTTGAAACCTATAGATATTCAGCTAGAAACTAATTTGTAGACTAGCGTTTACTGACTGTATATGAGATTTGATTGTAAATCACTTTATTTAAATTTTAAGCTTTGAAACACCAATTAAACCTTCGGTAATTATCAAAAGATAAATATCGATATTAATAATACCAAATATATGATGGGTATCAATGGACATCACATCTAATTACTCCTTACTAATCTGTTGACTTGGATTCAGTTTGGTGGTTTTGATGTTAAGAATGTATTGGTAAGCACATCACTCTTAAGTTATAATTGTCAGTTGAATTAGCTATTAGAAAATGTTTGAATTCTGATTTCTTGGATACCAATGGCAACCAGAAATTGGTTTCCATCTAGGTTCCCGTTCGAACATGGTTCATCATGGTAAGTTTTTCTTTTGAATATTGCATGAGGTTATGATGTGACAAGCAGACTTTATCATAATAAAGTTAATAAAATGATTGTTGTATAATATATTTATTGTTATACATACTAGTACATTTGAGCTATAGATTGAAATAAGATAAATCCAATAGTAAAAAATTGAAAAAGAAAATATTATTTATCAGAAAGACACCGTCAAGTAGTAGAATAGGTAATTTTTCCTTATTTTTGTGCATGAGAAAATGGATTATATTTAGTTTTGGTTTTAAATATTGTGGAAATAATTTATTCCAAGATGCATAATTTGTAATAAAAAAATTCATAAAGGAAGGGAGAGTGACATGTCAACATATGAATAGTCTCAAATGGTTGGTATATTGACCTTTCCAAACGGGAAACACCATCTAATTGATATCGTTTTTTTCATCCAAGTGGAATTTTATCCAATTGCAAGTTAGGAACAGTTTTTAATAGTTTTCTATTTATTTAGGAACCATGGATTACTCATTACATTGTCTAGTGAGATTTGAACCCAACAAGGTTGTCGACTAACTAGTATCCACACTTGGCTAGAGTCCTTTTTGTATAGTAATTATTTGTTAGATTCTATAAGCCTTCTTGTTCACATTTATGCTTAGCCCTTTGGACCATGTATTGCATTCAACACGCTTAAATAAAATGCTGAGTGCGAACAATAAAATATGAGTCTTGGTTGTGTGTGTTTTGTTTTCCCAAGACATATTAGAAACCATGTAAAATAATTGCGTTAAATTTGTTGTGTATCTAAGTTTGAGGTGATCATGTTTCCTACAAGAGAGCTCTTTCCCGAAGATACACCATTAAGGTGTGTTTTTTTCTAACTTCTTAAAGCATTGAAACTTCCCTCACGCATCATCACGATACAATACATTCCCAAATTGATTTGACCGTTCTTTTGTCGTTACTAAAAAGTCTACAACTGTGTCACTTTGTATGCATCTCTTCGTGCTAGGAGTGTGCATCACGATTATTGCGAATGTAGCGGAATGCCAGAGAAAAGTAAAAAGTCAATAACCAACTACCACGACGGAGGAAAGTGAAAGTCAATTCTTCCCTGTCCCATATTATTAAACCAAAGCTAAACTAAAGTTAGGGCTTTTAGTTAATTCCAGCGACAGCAGTTTGGATTTCAAGGGGGACAAAGAAAATTGAGAAAAACATCTGTGGGTTTAGTAGACGCAAGCAACACAATTGTTATCTTCATAGGGGAATATGATAGCAATTTTATGTCATGAAATTAGAAGTATATGTGTGTTTGTATGCATCTTGCAAAACCTCGGGCATTTCATGGCGTAATTGAGAGAGGTAGCATACGTAACACTGAAAGGTACGTAGCGCACGTCAACTGTGAATTTCATTGGTGTGGAGGAAACAAATATCTAGTTCGTAGGTTGATCCCAGTGGATTATTTGGTGTTGCTTTCTTATCTATGTGATGGTCTACCCAGTTGAGCTTAAGTTGTACATCTCATAACTGATTACATATATTGAGGTGGAGTTATGACTTAGATATAGCTAGCTATATATAGTCGATCAAACAGACAATAAGAGGTGGTTGAGTATACGAAAATATGGAAAAAACTGAAGAGGGAAACAAAATTTCAGGGAGAATATATAGACGGCATACTAGAATATGAAGATGATATATCCTACCTTGCAGAAGAGTTTCTGGACGAAAGTAGGTGTGACGGCTTCCGTGAGGACGGACGAGATCATCTGGGCCTTCATGGATCGCCTCTCTGCAGCAGCAGTATCACCTACTGATCCATGTCCATTAACCGTCTCCTTCTCTTTACAATTCTGTTCCTCCTCCGTCTCCTCTATCCGCCGCGCCGTCGATAGCCAAGGAAAGCAAGAGGAGGACGAGGAGTTAGAATCCTTCCCTGGTGATTGTCGGGGGCGCCCGCGCCTGCGCTCTTCATCATGGTCTACCTGAGATGAAGACGCGCAGACAAGAAATCCTCCAAGCTTCCGCAGCCAGCCAGTGGCCCCCTTCGTCTTCTTCTTCTTCGATCTCTTCCCCTTTCCCAGGTCGTCCCTCCGCTGGCTGCCAGTCGTCTCTCCGCCGTCCATAAATTTTATCTCAAGGCGGATGGGAGGAGGAGTAGGAGGTGGTACAGTAACCTGGCATGGCGAGAAGCTAACTCGTCTCTGCCGGTTCCCTGGATTGGTGTCTTCGGTGACGATTGTGGTGGTGCTGTTGTCAACGATCTTTCTGGCAAACGTGGGCAGCAGCTTAGGGTGCAAGTCATGGATGAGTAGGGACGACTGTAGAGGCGGAAGGAGGAGGTGGGCAGGTTGGACGTCTAATGGAAACGGAATGTTGGGTGGAAACTTCAAACTTTCCGCCCGACCGGTATCTGACTTTCTTCTCCCTCCGCGTATTGACCGGCTTGGTTTATCTCCTTTTCCTGTCACTTCCGTTCGTTCTCTAAATATATATATGCGTAGTACTATGCGGTTTAGTTTCAGTTTTTCTACAGGATGAAGGTGGGGTCTGGAGACCAAACGCGGAATGGGAACAAGAGTTATCCGATGAGTGCGCTTCCATTTCTCGGAGGTTAATTTCTGTGGGGAAAGGGTGGAAAGGCCTGGAGAGAACTGGTCATTCACGTGGAATTCTAAGATCTAAACCACCGTCATCCACCATCGCTTCCATCTGGCTAGTTTAATTTTATTTTTGACCTCCTTCATGCTCCGATTCTTTTATATAAAGTTTTTCATTGTAGGGAGAAATGTTCCCTCTGGGTGCCTCAGTCGTATTAAACCTATAACTTGCAACCAACAAATCCATTAGTCTATCAGTTGAACCAACGTAAGTGCAATGCTCCTTTGTTGTATGTTTTACTTCTTTGAAAACTATCCTCCCTTCCATCCAATAGACAAGTTCATTGGTTCGAATCTTGATTCCCTGAGTTGCATATCCTCATATATTAGCTAATTCCATCTAAGCTCATACAAAAAACAATTCAATCAGCTCCATTTTAGTTTCTAATTTTTAAACTTAATCGATGCTCCTAAGTTTGCATAACCCATATTGAATTACTTGTATTACTGTAAAAAGAGTGGTTTGGCTTATTATTTACAATTATGCTATTTTCATTTCTTTCAAAAAATAACCTACCCTAATGCAAGTATTTAAATTCCTGACACTCTTTATAACTCTCTCCCTTCTCACATCTTTCTCCGACTTTCCTAATTTAAGTTTATATCTTATCTCTCTCTCATATGAATCTCGACGACCCCATTACCCAATATACGCTATTCTAATTAATAATTTCACCCTCACCCTTTATCTCTCCCTTCTCTCATATATTTTCCATAAGTTAACTTCTCTCACGTTTATTCTTTCCATTCCTTTTCTTTTCCTCAATCATTTCTCTCATCACTAAAACCACTCTCTTACTAAACCATGTTCCACCGTTCCTCTTACTCATCCAAAAGCCATTTGAGAGCCAAACCATAATTTATGCTCTCTTCTTTTCCTTTCATTTTTGCACTTATATCTCCTTCTTTCTTTCAACTTTTCCAGCAAAACCCATTTTCCAAGTATCTATCCCCAACAACTTGACAATAGTGATAAAATTTCTTCACAAAACAACCCATTTAAATAACTACTGAAAACATATATTTATTGGGCACATAAATAACAATGGTCATTAAGAACTAGGCAACAATTACAAGTTAAGAAGTAAGAAAAGAGGAAAGACAAAGAAATGAAAATGATGTTCCATGCTTTTGGTCGTTCACCTCTCTACACCCCATGCCCTCCCCTCCCTTATGCCACCTTCTCATCTTGTTTATGTAACATCCTCCCACATGCTTAAATGATACAATTCTTGATCCCTCCTCTCTCCATCATAACCCCTTTTGTATTTTTCTAATAAGAAATTTATAAAATATATTGATAGATAGTCATTTTCTGTCAAACATGCCATTTTTATTTCTATCAAAAACCTATCCAAGCAGAATACACAGGTTCAATGTACTTCCATTCTCCTTGAGTTTCAATTTCTTGCATTTTTTCCATTGCCCACTATAACTCTTATCTTATATCTCTCACTCATATGCATCCCATTGGTCCCCACCACCAAAAAAACCACTCCAACAAATAATTCCATCATCCCATTCACTCTCTCCCTCCTACCACAAGTTCTTAACAAGACTCACTCTTCTCACATTCATTCTCATGTTATTTTTCATTTTTGTAATGTTCTCTTTCACCTTGATACCAACTTCTAATTAAACCATGTTACCCACTACATTCTCACGCAACAACTTTTTAATAGTGTGACCATGGTTTGTATTATTTTTCTTAGATTTTCTATTTCCCCTCCCTCTTATTTTATGTGGGCTGAAAGTTTGGACCAAGTCGAGTGGGGTTAAATTTAGATAATTTTTTGTTTAAGCCTTAAATGTTGGTATGCATGCCCATAGAGCCAATCATATGATGATTGTAATAGATCATTAGATATCTGATTTCATAATCATAAAGGTAATTATGTCTATTATGTTTGTATCAATCATGAGATGATGACACTTATATAATATATGTCTAAAGAATGATCTTACTCAATGACATATGTCTTCGGGTTGAGGACATGAACAATGAGATCATATGCATGATATGAGTACATACATTCTTGTTATGTCCCTAGTCAAATATTACTGTGGAAGAAAAATATTCGACAGTAATACATAAGGCTAGAGTGTGTGTTGGTTGATGACAAAATCTCAGTAGTCATGATATGTAATATCAAACCAAGCACATATGTACTTGTTATAGAACAGTGTATCGAACAAACCCACCATGAGAGTGATACATGGAGACCATGGAATGGTAGTCAGAATCATCTCTCATAGTGATAGTGGTGATTGTGGTTCTTAGACCTAAAATCACTACACTCATCACATGTCGTTTGATGTACTTAGACACCATCCAATGTGACCTTGAATAAGGGTTGCGACAAAGGTGATGCCCGGGGGCATCATGACACATGGGGATTGAGTGTGAGTGATGTAGATGGGATTTGTCCCTCCTATAAGAGATTGATATCCATGCCACTTGATAAGAGAGAATGAGAACTGTATGGACATACTCGTGTGACTCAATATGTGATATATGAGCTCACGTGCATCTCAAACAGTCTTCTCCACTTCAAGGAACATGGCTTGCACGTTGAAGAGGATGATGATTCCATACCTTGAGTTCAATCTAGATATCAGAGAGAAAGGAACTATATGATCACTATAACACTGATCACGGATTGTACCTTGAAGTTGTTCTCCAACTTTTCAAATTACTTGGATAACAATGATGTGTTTCTAGATACCGCTCATGACTTGTAATGTCATAAGTTGGTTATGGACATTCACTGCCAACGTAATTTGGGACCTATAGGGTCACATGCATAGGATGCACTTAGAAGAGGAGTTTATTCAAGAATGATGGTTAACTTGATTACTAAAGTGTTTAGGTATTCAATTTAAATAACTGAGGTTGCAAATTGACTGATTGAACTGTGACCTGACCGATTCAAGTGTTGAACTAACAAATTCAAGTGACGGCTCAATTGGAAACAACAATTGGCTGAATATTTGCTTTAGTTGGACATGTGAAACGCCCATTTCACATATGAAATGACTGTTTCATTAATGAAAAGACCATTTCATGGTATGAAATGACTGTTTCATTAATGAAAAGACCATTTCATGATATGAAATGGTCTTTTCATTAATGAAACAGTCATTTAAGTGAAGCAACTTTTTCATGAAGTGAAATGAGCGGTTCATCATATGGATCGTCCAGCTCAATGATTAATTTGATTGGATCAAGGATTAATGATGATGTTATGATTGTGCATTAATTAAATATCAAAAGAAAATATTTTTTAAATAGTAAAACATGTTGAACCAACCGGTTCAAGGGTTGAACTGATCGGTTCACCCATGAACAAACTAGTTCACCATTTTCTAGTTCTGTAAAATTCATGAAAAGTTGTCTCTTCGACTTCTAGAAGGACTGGAAACCCTGACCCTCCTATAAATAGAATGGTATTGGGGGCTTCCCAGACACAATAATAAACTCTAAAAATTATTGTCCTCTCTAGTTGTAGTAACCAAGAGAGCCCATGTAAGTTATACCTTTCAAAGGGAGGGATCCTTCCTAGATACATTGTTGTTGACGTAATCTGCTTGTTAAAGAATTGGACATTAAAGAATTTATTTCCACAACCTTATATGTTGCCCCAATTTCCCAACAATGTTATTAGAGCCATGTCAATTTACGGTGTATCTAGATTTTAATCAATATTATTCGATTTACTTTATTGCATACAATACAAATATTAAAATGGTTAATGTACATATCTGATTAAATACCACATACAATCACAAACAAATATATATATATATATATATATATATATATATATATATATATTATGATATATATGAATCTCCTTAAAAAAAATTAATGGTGATTGGAATCATGGTTATGGCTTATACCCCCCTTGACTTGTTTGCTTAGTTGATTAGTTTATTTCTTTTTTTTACTCAATTTGCATTCTGAGCCTCTCTCCTCCTTTCTAAATATAAATTAATGATGTTCTTCCTATTTCCCCTCAAATGTAACTCGAGGTTTTTCCCTTTCACAATGTAATATGGAATAAGATAGTTTTAATTTATATTTTATCATGAGAAGACGTTCTACACCAGATGAACCGACTGGCTCACCAAGCAAACTGACTGACTTACTAGACAAACTAACTATCTCATAGGATGAACCAATCGATAGGAGGACAAAGGAGGTAATATTATAGGATGACTCAATCAACTAGTGGTCCAACCAATCGGTTGGAGGTGTCTAGACATCACTTGGATCTAAGAACCAGACAATCATTTCAAGAAGCCAATTGATCAACTAGGAGGCCAACCGATTGGTTCAAGGGTTGAATCGATCGACCCGAACTAGTTCTAGCACATATCATCCTCAATAAAAGGTTTCTACATATGATGTAGACCTTAGGTGGTAGTATTTATTTGTGGCTCCATGGAATTGCAATATGATGGGAATAACCATTGCTTATGTTTATCATTGCATGTTATGATATCTACTATAAGTATGTGGTGGTTGGACATGTGCATGTATTTATATATAAAATCTCTCAATATAATATTAAGTCTTGATGCTTTCCATAAACAACACACATGAAAAACTTTATTGACTAAGGGTACGTTATAGTATAGCATGATGTGTTGTCCATCTCATGAAAGTGTGGTGATATATATGACGTATGCCAAAGAAGGGTGTATATTCTATCGTGTTGGCTTTTGGGTCAGGCTTAACTATGTGATCTTAATGAGATTAAGTACCTAGAAGCATACAGATGGATTGTGACAAAGAGTTGTGCACACCATCCATCCAAGAGTTGCATGAGATGCTATTGAAAAATGTTGTCAACTGAAATAGTCAAATTTTAGGCGATCATCCAAAGTTGACTCATGATTTGATGAAATATGGGTCTTAGCTCACTACAAGGTTGTATGTTGTAATCTAACGAATTTGTATCGAGGGATATCAATTTGAGCAAAATAGTGGAGTGATAATTAATTAAAAGTCGAATTAATATCATCAAAATTATAAAATAAAATTAATCAAATACGTTTTCATAAAAGTTAAAAATTAATTTTGTGGAAACAAATAACAAACAAATATTCATTGTGATTAGTTCTTAAGAAGAATAAACTAAATATGACAAACTTCTGTGATTGGTTCTGGAATTTGAGCAGGGTTCCCAATGATGAGCATGAGCATTATGTCCCAGAGACACCAATGCCAAAGGAACATGCTCCTGACGTGCTTAGGGTTGAGGTGGATGCTTATTGGAAGCATGCCAATGATGCTTTAGACATTAAGAACCTTATTCTATGTTGTATGAACTATGGGTTGCATGAGAAACATAAAGATGTGGAGATTCTTGAAATGGTCATACATCATAAGAATATGAACCAAAATCATGCAAAGCAAGAAAGGTACAATGTCTCGAAGGCCCTCTTTGAGTGTAAGATGACAGAAGGAGATCCACTAGAGCCCCATGTGCTCAATATGATTGGTCATGTGGAACATCTAAAGAGATTGGGATTCCCTTTGAGCCAAGAGTTGACCATGGATATGATTCTACAATCACTGCATGAATCATATAGCCAATTTATCGAGAGTTATTACTTGAGTAACTTGGATAAACCACTATCAAAATTACACAGCATGCTGATAAATGTCAAAGCAAGAATGAAGAAGGACAAACTTGTGATGATGATCAACAAAGTGAGGTCCTACAACAAAGGCAAGGCCAAGATGAGTTCTGAGGTAAAGCTCAAGTCCAAGTTTTCTGCACTTAAGATAAAGAAAAGGATAATTGCAAAAAGAATATGTTTGCACTTAGAAAAACTTAGGATGAAGACATCAGGGGTAGAGATATTCACTTCAAGGTTTGAGAAGAAGTAAGCTAGAACTGTTCAGAGCAAGAGTTGTTGTCACTATAGTTGGAACCTATCGTTTATGTAATGGGCATGTAATAGAATATTATGAATTGCTATTATGTACCTGCCATTAAAACATCATGTATCTTGTATGGACAAGAATATTATGAATATAATTGATATTTTACTTTTAGAGATGAGATCTTATATCGTAATGCCCAATGTCTCATAATCTATACTCGATAGTTGTAGAGACAAATGTGTATGACACATATACTGGATGACTCAATGACTCAAACAATGAATACCTATACCATTGTCGTCTAGAGCGAGTAAATGAGAAATGCATTTCTAGAATCCATAATGATGGTTATCTAGACTCTTTTGGTTATTGAACCAATAGAGACATGCAAGTCTTATTTGTTGGGAAATTTGACAAAGCATCTTCACTAGATGTAGCCGGAGAGCAACTACTATTAGGGCTCATACATAGTGATGTATGTAGGAATTTTAGAATAAATGCTAGAGGTGTTTAACAATACTTCATTATATTTATTGATCACCTCAGTAGATATGATAGATTTTATTTAACGAAATACAAGTCTAAATCTCTTGAAGTGGTCAAGGAGATTATGAATGATGTACATAACCAACTTAGTACATATATTAAATACTTTGATATGATCGATGTGGAAATATTTTAACTAAGAATTTGAGGACCTTCTGGGAGAACATGATAGTGTATCATAATGAACTCCACCTAAAGCACAATGATAGTGTATTAGAAAGGTGGTGTCACACATTATCAGTAATGGTGTGATTATCAATAAAAGTAGCTAATCTTCCAATTTCTTTTGGCACGTGTTTTACACTAAACAATGTACCATCTAAATTAGTTTTTAAAGACACCATATTAAATATGGCATGGGTGGTGTCCCGACATGTATTTTATAAGGATTAGGATTGAAAAGTTTTGTAAGAATATAGTTTCTTGAAAAGTTTTGTCCATTAATCACATAAATGTTATTTTGTTGAATACTACTTTTATATTACAATCCACCAACAAAATTGTTTATTGCTAGGATAGATATATTCTAAAGGAATTTAGTTCCAAAGGAATCAATGGGAGAAAAGTAGAACTCAAAAGTTCAAGACCAACAAGAAAACATTGAACCTAAGGAGGTACAGTGGGAACAATGAGAATCGCAAATTGTTGAGGAAACTCAAACTCCTTATGTAACACACAAAACTCATAGTTCTAGTAGAACATGGCTTGAGTTTGAAAGATTCTGAGATCTTGTGACTTAAGAAAGTGATGATTTGATCATAGATGATGAGTCAACAACCTATGTAGAATCTATTGAGGGACCACAATCTAAGAAATGGCTTGAGGCCATGAGATTCAAGATTGAATCCATGTAAACCAATAAGGTATGACTTTGGTGGATCCACCTAAAGGTGTAAGATCCATAGGGTGCAATTGGGTCTTTGAAAAAAGACTGACATGGAAGGTGTTATAAAAACCTATAAGAGAAGATTGGTTGCAAAGATTTCAAACTAGTTCAAGATGTTGAACCTGACGAAATCTTTTCTCAAGTTGCCATGGTTAAGTCCGTCAGGATCATGCTTGTTATTGCAGCTTGATATGACTATGAGATTTGGCAATATGGATGTTTAAAACACATTCCTTAATAGGGATATTGTAGAGGATGTGTATGTGACACAACCTAGAAGGTTTTATAAATCTAATTATTGCAAATGAATTCTATAAGATACAAAGGTTAGTCTATGGACTGAAGCAAGCATCTCAGAGCTAGAATCTTTGATTTTGACAAGACAATCAAAGATTTTGACTTTAGTCAGAATGAAGATAAAAATTGCAATTATAAAAATATTATAGGAGCATATTCATATTCCACATAATGATGGGGAATAATATCCTTAATAAAACCTGCTAAAGAAAGTATCTTCTTTATGAGGAGTTTCGGCAAAGCTTCCTATGTGATAGGAATTGAGATCTATAGAGATAGATACAAAAAGCTTCTTGACATAAGTAAGAGCACATACATTGACAAGATGCTAACAGGGTTCAGCTTGCAGGACTCAATGAGAGAGAACTTATCAATGTTCTATGGAGTTCTTCTCTTAGAAGCCTAGTATCCCAGTTCTTTTGAAGAAGAGGAACACATGGATAGATTCCATGTTCATTCACAATTGGAGTTATCATGAATTTAATGTTATGCACTCATTATGTTTTCTCATATGTATTGGACATGATGAGTGGATATTTGTCAGATCCCAGTGAGAGTCACTAGAATGCCATACAAGAACATCCATAATTAAGTACTAGAGAAGAACTAAAAGGATTGGTTTCTTGGTTATGGTAATAAGGAAGAGTTGAGTGTAAAGGGTTACACCGATGCAAGCTTCCAAAATGATAGATAAAATTAATGGTCACAATCTAAATTTTGTTTGACCTTAAAATAGAACTGTAAGCCAGAAAAGTTTTGAGGAATAGAAAGTTGTTAATTCTACAATAGAAGTCGAGTATCTTAGGTGTTTTTAGACACAAAAAAGGATATTGTAGGGATCAATAAGTTATTATATATGAACTTATGAGAGGTTCTAACAATTAATGGCACAATATAAATACTATGACAACAATGGAGATTGATATCCTATACACTATGAAACATGGGGATAAAGTATGAGTGATGTAGATGAGATTTGTCCCTCCTATAAGAGATTGAAATGCAAGCCACGTGATAAGAGAGATTGAGTAATGTATGGATATACTCATGTGACTCAATATGTGATATGTGAGCTCATGTGCATCTCAGACGGTATGCTCTAGTTCAAGGAACATGGACTGAATATTAGGATGATGATTCCATTCCTCGAGTTCAATTCGAATATTAGAGACAAAGGAACTATATGATCATTGTAACAATGATCATGGATTGTAGGTTGAAGTTGTTATCCACCATTCCGAATTACTTAGGTAGAAATAATGTATTTCTAGATGCCGCTCATTGATTGTGATATCATAATTTAGTTATGGACATTCATTGTCAACATAATTTGTGACCTATAGGGTCACACACAAAGGATACACTTGGAATAGGAGTTTATTCATGAATGATGTTTAACTTTATTATTGAAGTGTTTAGGTATTCAATTTATAAAAATGAGGTTGCAAATTGACTGAGTGGAATTTGAATCGGCTGTTCAAGTGTTGAACTAACTGATTCAGTGTTAGCTCAATTGGAAACAACAATTGGCTGAATATTTGTCTGAGTTGGACATGTGAAACAAATGTTTCATGAAGTAAAATGACTAGTTCATCTTTTGGATCTTCCAATTCAATGATCAAATTGATTGCATCAAGGATTGAGTTGATGTCATGATTTTTCACTAATCGCATATTAAAAGTCAATATGTTTGCAAATAGGAAACATGTTGAACCAACCAGTTATAGAGTTGAACTGACCAGTTCACCCATGAGAAGGTCCATTGGATAGTGAATCGACCGGTTCATTGTTCGTAGGTTTTAGAAAATTTGTGAAAAGTTGTCTCTTCGACTCCCAGATGGACTGGAAACCCTGACCCAGGCCTATCTATAAGTAGAGGGGTACGGGGGGCTTCCCAGACACAACAATAAGCTCTAACAATTGTTGTCCTCTATGGTTGTGGTGACAAAGAGAGTCTAAGCTAGTCCTACCTATCAAAGGGAGGGATAACAAGGCAAAGACAATTAGGAGAGTGAATCAACTCTAATAGGTTGACGTTCAAAGGACTACTCTAGAGGTGAGAGGCACTTGCCTCGCTACGTGGATGCAGTCAAATGCCCTCTATGGTGATAAATTGGGAGGCCTCCACTGACAACCGTCCAAGTTCAACATGAGTAAGAAGCATGTTTTATCCAGAGTTGTCATTGGACTTGCTCCAGGACCATGTTTAACTCTTGCAATATTTCCTTCCTAGATACATTTTTGTTGAAAGCAATCTACTAGTTAGGGAATGAGGCATTAATTTTTTTGTTTCTAATGCCTTATTTGTTTCCCCAATTTCTAAACCTAAATGATAATCATAACTTGAGCTTTAACTAATTTTGAACTGACATGCTAGATTTAAACTCTAATATTTTAATTCCGAGCCAGACACGGTCAACCCATATGACCTAGAATTTTCCTTTTTCTCATTGAGTAGGAATAAGCAACTAGCTACAAAATAAAATCTATAGATACAAAACTTAATTACAAACACAAAAAATAAAAGATGTGTTCTTAATGTAAAGTGGTGTGCAAGATTTAAAAGAACGACCACATATTGTACATGTATATATGAAACAAACATGGCTTTCCTCATAAAAAATTAAACGAAATGGAAATTAACTAGAAACATGTAGCTTTTATGATATGATGTATACATTTATGAATAAATTATGCTTAGTGTAGTGTACACAAAAACTGCAAGCACTTAAACACGCATTACATGAATAACCAAATAATATGCAATCCAAAACAAATGGGATGTCCATTACATTGAACCAACAACATAAAAATGATGTATTCCAATAAATATTCACATTTGAGTTCACTAATAGACAACTGATAAAAAATTTTGATGTGCAATTGAAATCAAAATAATAGTGAAGAATCTATCCAAACATGCATTAGTACACTTCACAGTTTAATTGTTAGTTCAGGTCAATTGGGTTCATCAGTCAATTGATTCGAACTGGTACCTGACTCAAAATATTTTTGAAGTTTTTGGGTTGATGTCTATTTAAATTTAGGTTATAAAACTGAAGGTCTAAGCACACTTATATCAGGTTCACGATTACTCTTTCCTTCTTTGGATTTAATATAGTTTGTAAACATGTTTCCCAAGTAACCCTCCTTAAAAGATTATTGATTATTAAACAATATTTGCATGTAAATCCCCTTCACTACACCAACTAGACCTTTTATTGGATGCATTTATTAAAATTATCATTATACACTCACTTATATAGACATTTGTTGGTACGTTTGATTATTTGGGCTTAGTTCCATTATAATTTCTCTTATTTTTTTTAGCATGTACTCACTGGATCCTATATATAGGAGACTCAATATTCTTCTTTTTTACAAAAACCAACTTATTCTACATGGTATTAGAAGGAGGGTTCTAACCCTACCCTTTCCTCTCCTTTCTTTCCTTTTCCTCTCCATCTCCTTCTCCTACTTGGTGGATTCCTCCCCTCCTCACCCCACCCACCCGCCGTCAGCCTCCCCCTTCCTCCTTCCCCTCCTTGATGCTGCCAGTGGTTGAGCCACCCAGTACCATCGGCGGTGCCTAGCTGCAATGGCGGCCAGTAGGCAGCTCGACGACGGATACGACATATGTCCCTAAGTGTCCAATAGATGTTATGTGTCATTATGGATGGAAGGATTATGTGATGGAAGAAATGCAAGCTCTCCACAACAACCAAACATGGGATTTTGTGACCCCACCAATAGGTAAAAATATTGTAGGTTGTCAACACGGTCATAAGATTCCATGTCTGGTTTGTTGGTATGTGTGCTCAGAGAGCCAATCATATGATGATTGTAATGGCATAATTTGTAAATGATTTGATTATTAATAAAGTAAAGCTTCCAATTTATTCTATTTATTCATTTTTTGAGGTAATGAAATAACATAATAAATGTCTAGAGAATGATATTACTCAATGATGTATGTCTTCAAGTACGTGACTTGGAAGAATGAGATCATGCAGATGTTAAGAGTATATACATTCTCATTATGTCCATGATCGGTTGTTATTGTGGAAGGTAAATAGAGAATAATAACACATAAGATCAGAGTGTGAGTTGGTTGATGAAAAAATCTCATTAGTCATGATATGGCGATATCAAACCAACCACACAGATACATGTTAGAGAATAGTGTATTGGCTAGACCCACCATAAGAGTGATACATGGAAACCTTAACTAGGTAAGTGAGAATCACATCTTATAGTAATGGTAGTGTTCTTGGTTCTTAGACCTGAAATCACTGCACTCATCACATGTCATTCGGTATGCTTTGACATCATCAAACATAATCCTCAAACATGTGACGATTGGGTGAATGTGACAAATGGGGACTGACTGTAAGTGATAGAGATGGGGTTTGTCCCTCCTACAAGAGTATGATATCCTAGGCCTCTTGTTTAACGATACTGAGATTTACATGTGAGTCAATATGTGATATTGAGATTACATATATCTCAGACAATCTGTTTTGGTTCAAGAAACAAGATTGAATAATAATGAGGATGATTGTTCCATGCCTCTAGTTCAATTTGGATATCAGTGGAAAAGGAACTATACAAACATTATAACACCATTCACACATTGTAGGTTGAAGTTGTTCTCTTACTTTCCATTTACATGGGTAGCAAATATGTGTGACTAGACATTTCTCATTGTTTGTGATGTCAAAAGTTGTTATGGACATTCACTGTCAATGTAATATCGGACCTATAGGGTTACACACAGAGAAACTCATCTAGAAGAGGAGTTTGGTCTTGAATGATGATTGAATTGATACTAAAGTGTGGCAACGCATCCCACTATCACACAGACAGCGAGGTGTTATGCGAAAACATGCGGAAATCACCATAACCACATATTACCAAAAACACGGGTTAATTAAAACTGATTGCGGAAAGCAAGTAAACTGAGAAAACTTATTACATTCAAGTCCACATCCTGCAAGGAAAACATGTTATATAAACATATACAAGATCTGATACATGTCCACAGCTTAGGAGATCAGTTGTCTTGTCATCACATGGGTTCACCACCTGTTTATACATACATGAAGGCCCATATCCAGCCAGCAGCAGGATATACAAAACATCAACAGCTATACATCATGAAACAACATCAAAACACCTCCAAGGACCTGAGAGTACAGGGATGACTCTAAGACTCTACTACAAAACATCCGAAACAACAACATATCCATCTCTTGCCTTCTACTGCTCATCTTGCTGCTCGGTCGTAACTCCGTGACCACCACCACGTCTAGCTCGAACACCTAAAAAGGGTGTAAATCAGCGGGGTGAGACACACAGTCCCAACGAGAAACATAACTCCCCGCCAAAACCACAAAACCTCAGAAAAATAAAAGCAACAATAGTAGATAACTGATAAGAGGTATAACAAGAGCAATCTATATAGAAAGTCTATTCATACCATCAAGCTTACGGAAGGCATATACTCAAGTAATCCTTTATGGAACATGATTAACAAGATAATATTTATAAGGTGTGACTACATAGCATGAGAAATGTATAAGTAACTGCAAGATATAGCAAGAGCAATTACACAAGAAAGGCCTCAATCAATGTTCTGTGTTTTGCCTTAAGTAGTAAATTCCATTCGGCCGACTTATGTATTATTATTATTATGCCCTGAGGAAGTGAGTCGTACCGCTCAAATCCAACCGACGGCTGTGAAACCCGGAGCCGGTACCATACAAGGTCAATGGAAGAGCCAGACTCCACGACCTCCCACCTCGTGGTCAGTGCATGAGAACCAAAGCAGGACCACAATCTCATGCTTAAGTGGCCTCAGCCACAAGGTCAGCTCCATAGGCTACCCTTCCTCTAGCCCGCCTCAGTATAGGTTTCAGCGCTAGTATATCTGAGCCACAGGCCTGTTCACCGTGCTCTGAGCCATGAACGCATTCATGCTCTATCACATTGAGCCATGGGCCTGTTCACCATGCTCTATACATATCCCGAGTCTGCAACCGTAGATGCACTCGATTCCCTCTCTATTTTAGGCTAGGAGAAACCTCGCATATTCAACAATATGCACTCTGTGTTAACCCACAGGAGAACCCATTTCACCATCACCAGCTCCTGACGATGATGGATCTATGGCCAGGGCAAACTACATTATATATTCCACTATGATTAATTAATATCTTTTAGGTGGATTGCAAGATTCAACCAAGTTATATAACATGCAAACTATAACAGAAATACACAGTATGAAGCTCAACAGTATGCTTTTATTGTAATCAACATCATCCTGATCCATCACAAGGATCCAACATTACATGTTATCACTTGGCCTCTTGCCAATAATCCAGATCTATCTCAAGGATCATCACATTGCCATGGGATCTCAATCCCTTATCACATACTGCCACTGCCTTTCAAGGCTTACATCATCATCATGGGGTAGTAATCCCAAGCACTTTAACCAAACACATCATACATGTTATCTCATTATCAAGAGTAATCATCAAAATAGTGTTACTCAATTATATATACCTAATAGCCCTTCACCTGGCTATGCAACTTCACGGAACACCTGCATGGTTAGTATGCACAATCATCATAGACTTAACAGAAAGGCCATTCTATCAATCATAGGGTGACATTGATGATTATATGCTCTATCCATCATGCCTCAACTTATGATCATAGGCATAGGTCACATCATTAAGCAAAGCTTTTTACAGGCTTATCATTTACTCAACATTATACAAATGACTCAAGATGATTATAAGCAGAGGTAATATCATGTCAAGCTACATAGATGTGAGCTACCATCTTAGTTATCAGCAAGCATACCCGGATCACTATTAAAAACCCAAACGTGACAACATGAAACAAGATCTGGCGTAGATGTTTTACAGAAGGATCAATACCCTCACTAGAAGTGCCCACTACCCTCACAAGAAGTGTGACGGGTAAGGTGCCCTCACTGGAGGTGGTATCAGGCAGGGTACTGTCCCCTATCGCCCAACACTCAACTCCTATCGGCCAAGCAGGCCAGCACCTATCATGCAACGCTCCGCCAGCCATCTAAGGTGTAACGGCGTCACGCTACCATCTGAACCAGGCGTGAAGCCCAGCTCATGTCACGCAACGGTGTGTTGTGCATCTCGGTGTCGTGCAACAGGGGCGACAGCCACAACGCCTATCGGGCAGCAGGCTCAAGAGGTGTATCGTGCAATTGGGAATAACGTGCAACGTCGTGCTATCGGTCAACACAAGGCAAGGACTAGTGTGACTCCCGTCACAAGGTCAGGGACCAGGGTATCTCATCCATCACAGCCTCCACAGCATATCGTCCAAAGCTCTAGGTCAAGAGGGATATCGGGTAGGTTACTCATCCAAGATCATAATGGTCAAGATACAACTTACAAGGTCGTCATCAACCTCAAGCACAAGGGCGCAAAGACCCTAATGGGTCAAGAATATGGCTCACCTCTCAACAACTAAGAGAGAGGGGTCTTGCACATCTCTTGTCACCAATCGGGCAACATAAGGAACAACCCTAGCACGGTTCACAACCACCACAAAGCTCACCTTTCAAGTCCATGGTGAGAGGAGGGTGTTGCTCAAGGTACTAGAACACAAGCTCACCTCTCAACTTAAACGAGAGAGGGGTATTTCCCATGCTACTAGAACTCAAGCTCACTTCTCTAGACCAAGGAGAGAAAGGAGTATTACTCACCAAGAAACCCTAGAACACATGGTTCAGCCAACAAGAACAACTAAGCAAGAACTAAACTAGCAACGAGCATAGACGATCATAAGCAACATATAAACAAGAACATAGAAGATGGTAATGTAGTTAGGGTTAGGAGTTATGTAACCCACCTTAAGCAAGCTCCAAGCTCCTAGCACCAAGCTCCAAGCACCACCAAGGAAGAAGGAGAGCAAGGCACTCTAGGGTTCGGCCACCACTAGAGGAAGAAGGAGACTCCAAGATGGATCGGCCACCAAGCTTGCAAGAGAAGAGAGGGTGTCGTGCACCCAAGGAGAAGGAGACTAAGGAACTAAAGGGATCCTTAGCAAGGGAAAAGAAACACATATATAGAAGGGGATGGAGGAGAAACCAAGGTAGAGCAAAGCAAGGTGTCGCCCACCTAGGGACACTTGTCCATGAGCAATGCCACCACTCTAACATGTCCTAAACACATGTCCAAGGACATTGCCACATGCAAGCACCAAGCACCAAGTGTCCACTAGTGGTGACACAAACGAGGTCAAAGAAGGTCAAAGGGTCCATGGGAAACACAACCTTGGGCGACACACCCTGGGCGACACAAGCTCTCTTGCCCGACACAAGGTTCAACCAAGCAAAAGGCAAGGCACCACAAGGCCCAACAAGCTCAATCAAGCCCAAGGCAACGAGCCCAACCCTTCCTCTCAACACAAGAGGAAGCAAGGAGAGGGAGGAACACCTCACAAGATGACAAACTTGCCCACAAACCCTAGACTTGGGTTAATTGCAGGTAGCACCTCCAACTCTCAACAAAGCACCAACAAACCCTAATCACCACTAAAAGTGATTAGCAAGCAACTAAGCATCAGGGTTAAGCAAAGCAAACAAGGTAAACCCTAAACGGAGTTCAGGGTCCTTACATAAAGTGTTTAGGTAATTCAATTCACATGATAGGTTAGCTGATTGGACTGCCAAATGATTAGTTCAAGTATTGAGACAGTTGTTTGGAGTGTCAGGTTGATTGTATTGTACATTGGTTGGAATTCAGCCTGACTTGGGCTGTGAGACGACCGTCAAAGGTGGAGTGAGATGCCCATCTCTCACATGCACCAAACGGTTGTTTTGGGGTGCAATTTGATTGCATCTAGGATTGGTGTTGACGTCATGACATGCACTAATTGGAATTGAATTGACGACATATGTACAAAATTGGGAAACTATAAGATGAGCATCTCATAGTATGAGACGACCGTCTCGTGTGGCCAGATGATCATCTAGGTTTTCCAAATTGCCATTTTGTTTATCATAGGCTATGAAGTTTCCAGAATTGTTGTGAAATTTTGATACCTTCCAGTCCCTTCTACTCCCGCACAGATTGGGAACCCTGACCCTGGCCTCTACTATAAATAGAGGGGTACTGGGGGCTTCTTATAATACAAAATAGACAAATGAGAATTAGTTGCTCTGATAATTGTTGTCCTCTTTGGTTTTGGTAACTACGAGAGCCCAGGAAAGTCCTACCCAACTAGGGAGGGATAGTCCAAGGAGAGGAACAATTGAGGATCATTTTTGTGAGATAGTAGGTCGGTGACTAGTACACAAATGGGATGGACAACTCCTTCATGTCTGTCTTGGCAGGACGACATGAGTTCTAGTTGGTCTGTGTGGACTTCTCTAGAGGCGAGGTGGCCTTTTCCCGTTGCTAAGGAGGACGACATGAACCAACAGTCTGTGATGAGAGGAGTTGTTGCAGATGACAACGTTTGAGTTTGTTCTCCCTAGAGGAGCAGTCAGACGAGTCCTAGTGCGACCAGGAGCTGCACAGACATCTTCCAAGATAGAGTGCACATCTACATCAAAGAGGATTGTAACGGCCTCACTTTCTGCATCCCCCAATTAAGGAAAGACCTTCTAGTTGAGAGCCATTACCTATATTCCCAAGGATCCAGATTAGTCAAATAGCAAATAATAGAGAAAAATTTCAATTAAATTTCAAATATTGTTTACAAATTGTAAAATGATATATCTCATGTAACTAATACCTATTAAGAATAAGTATCATCTATCTAATCCTCCTTAGTATAGCTTTAATACCTTCAATATATTTCATCTTATTCTTCATGTCTCTTATCATGCAAAACATATACCTGAAATGCCGACAAACAAAACGTGGTCATCGTATTACTATACTGTGTACATGGGGTGCAACCACAATGTGTGCAACTAGCATGACCATATAATAGGCATCAAATATTGCAAATAAGAACTGGCATATTCTTTACATATCCTAACCCTTATTGGATATATTATCTTGGGCGTGATCATTATCCCATTTAGGGCTTGTGTGCATCACCCCTTGAAATACGTCACCCTAGGGTTTAGAATATTATCATTTACTTATGTGATAGTCATATTGGGATTATATTTGAACATGAATTAAATAAACAACCAATAGTTTATTTAACAAATCAATCCTCACAAATCATTTGAAAAACATCGACAAACTATAATCTGAGTATTCATAATTATAACTACGTGCCTTGATGGTGAGCCAGGTAGAACATGCATTATATATACTTCAAGCATATTGTCCATTCAACAAGCAATCCAGACAATTAACTTTAATTTGCATGTTTATAAATCCTTAATTGTCACCAAACATATTAATTAGATTAAACCCTACTCGTCCCTAATCTGGGGTTTAGGGTTTATTCAGTTTCTAGTTGTCATCAAGGTTATGTTGGATATGTAAAGAATATGTCAGTTCTTATTTGTAATATGCGATTCTTATTATATGATCATGTTAGTTGCACACATTGTGGTTGCACTCGACGTACACAATATAGTAATATGTTGATCGTGTATTGTTTATCGGTGTTTTAAGTATATGGTTTGTGTGATAAGAGACATGAAGAATAAGATGAAAGATTCTCAAGGTATTAAATCAATACCAAGGAGTATTAGATAGATGATACTTATTCTAAATAGGTATTAGTTCCATGAGGTATATCATATTACAATTTGTAAATAATATTTGAAATATTAATTGAAATGTTTCTTTATGATTTGTTATTTGACTAATATGGATCCTTGGGAATATAGGCGATGGATCTCAACTTGAAGATCTTTCCTTAATCGGGGGGCACGAAAAGTGAGGTCGTTACAAGGATTGTCACTGGACTTGCTCTAGGACTAGGTATATCTTCGTGAACCCATCCTTTCCATTGCATAGTTATTGACGCGATCTGCTGGTTAATGGGAAATATGTCAGTAAAATTTTTGTTTCTGATGCCTATCTGATGTCATATTTCCTTATAGTGATATCAGAGCCACGTCAATTAAATATGTTTTGGAATAATAGATATGATCGGATTTTGGTTTTATCAAGTTTATTTATTGCATGCGATGTGAATATTTAAACTGGTTGATCTCGGTCTGCAAACCGAGCCTCTCTCTTATCTTCCCAATCTAAAAGTATTGTTCTCTTCTTCCTTTTCTCCCCTCAAATGTAACTAGAGTTTTCTAAACAATTATGTAAAAGTAGGATAATTTACTTGCTTGTTTTGATGAAGAAGAAAGACACCAACCAACCACACAGAGGGTCTGAGCCGATCGGCTGGCGGGTTTGAGATGACCGTCTGACGGCTAAAATGACCGACTGGCGAGCCGACCAAGATCTCGAAGGACCAGACGAGACAACCATTTGGAGGAGCCAAACGGTCGAGTACAGGATGACCAATCGGTCATTTGGAGGAGCCAGATGACTAGATGGAGGTGACCAACTGACCAACCATGAGGCAAGTTGACCAATTCCAAGGTTGAACCAGTCAACCCAGATTGGCAAGCACAGATCTTCATCAACAATATGTTTTTGCATGTGATGTGGACCTAAGGTTTTGTATTTCCTTGTGGATCCAAGTAATTACATTAGGCTAGCCTTACCATCACTTTCATTTATTACATGTTTTCATTGTGGGTTATAGCATGTATAAGATATGTACTATATATATGAGGTGATTAGTTATAAACCAAACTCTCGTAATTATAATATTAAGTTTGAGATGCCTTCCATAAGCATCACACATGAAAAGTTTGATCGACCAAGTGTAGTTTATGCCAAAGCATGGTGCGTCATCTATCTCATGGAAGTGTGATGGTAGGTATGTAGATATGCAAAAGTGGGGTACATATGCTATTGTGTTGGATTTAGGGTCAGACTTAACTAGTAATAACTTTATGAGACCAGGCGCCATAGGCATAAAGATGATAATGGAAAAGAGTTACAAATATCATCTATCCAAGAGTTTCATACAGATGCAATTGGCAAGTTTGGCCTAACTAAATAATCAAGTTGTTGGTGATTAACCAAAGTTGAGTCATGACCTGATGAAATATGGATCTTGGCGCACTAGAATATTGTACGCTTCAATATTATGAATTGATATTGAGGGCTATCAATTTGAACAACATAGTGGGAGTGATAGTTAATGAAAGACCTCATTTATATCAACTTTTCAAATCAAATCAAATCAAAAAGGGATTTTAGACAAATGAAAATTTTCTCTTGTAGAATCAAATGGAAAACACTCAATCATCGCAATCAGATGAATTAAATGAGATTTATTTTCATAACTGATGTAGGACCTTGAGAAGTGTTCTACATGTTCCTGAAACACAAATTCCATTATCCACTCCATATTTGCCTAAGAGTGACATGGATGCTTCTTTGAAGCAGGCCAATGATGTTGTGAACATCAAGAACCTTATGTTGGACTGTATGAACTATGAGTTGCATAAACAGGATGATAAGCATGAAAGGTATAATGTCTCTAAGGTAATATTTGAGTGCAAAATGATAGAGGGAGATCCAGTAGAGCCTCATGTGCTCAATATGATTGGGCATATGAAGCATCTTGAAATACTGGGATTTCCTTTAGGTCAAGAGTTGGCCATAGATATGATTCTACAATCATTGCCTAAATCATATAGCCAGTTTATCAAGTGTTATCACTTGAGTAACATGGATGGACTGGAGTTAGAGTTTCTTGAAATCTTGATAAGTGTCGAAGCACAAATTAAGATGGACCAATCCGCGATGATGCTCAACGGAGTTGAACCAAGGACAAAGGCAAAGGCAAGAAGAATTTTGTGGCTAAGCTAATTTCCATGTCTTCTGCATTAACAATAAGGAGAAGGATAAGAGAACCTAGGAAGATGAAGAAAGAGATTGAGATCTCTACTTCTGATGTATACGTTATTGAGATTAACTTTACTACTTCCTCATCATGGGTACTAGATATCAGATGTGGATCACACTTTGCTCAATGTGAAGGATCTGAAAATAAGTAGACCTTTAGATAAAGGTGAGGTAGAACTATGAGTTGCAAACGGCGTAAGAGTTGTTACCATCGTAGTTGGAACCTATGAGTTATATATTCCAAGTGGGCCTATAATAGAGTTAGATAACTACTACTACATATTGGACATTAATAGGAACATCATATATGTATCTTGTTTGAACTAGAACGGATTCGAATTTATTATAAAGAATGGAAGATGTTCTATTAGTAAAGATGGGATCTTTTATGGCTGTGCCCCAATGTCTTATGGTCTATACTTGATAGATCTAGAGACAAGTATATATAGCATAAATACCAAAATACAAAAACTCAATGACTCAAACCAAACATACATTTTGCAATGTCGCCTAGGGTACATAAATGAGAAACACATATCCAGACTCCATAAAGATGGTTATTTGGACTCTTTTGATTTTGAATCAATAGAGACATGTGAATCTTGTTTGTTGGGAAAGATGACCAAAACTCCCTTTAGTAGAATAGTGAGAGGGATAGTGATCTATTAGGACTCATACATACAGATGTGTGTGGTCCTTTTAGAACAACTTCTAGAGGTGGGTATCAATACTTTATTACCTATAATAATGATTTCAGTAGGTATGGCTATGTTTACCTGATGAAACATAAGTCAGAAGTTCTAGAAAAGTTTAGAAAGTTCATGAATGAAGTACAGAACCAACTTAGTAATAGTATTAAGGCACGTTGTTCTGATCGAGGTGGGGAATACTTGAACCAAGAGTTTGAGGACCTTCTTAGAGCCCATGGGATTATATCCTAGTAGACTCCACCTGGTTAACCACATCATAATGGTGTGTTAGAATGCAAGAATTGCACATTATTGGATATGGTATGATCACTGATGAGTTTTGTTCATATTCCAACTTCCTACTGGGGTTATGCTCTTGAAACAGTCACGTTTACACTTAGCATAGTACCATCAAAATCGGTTCAAAAGACAACATATGAGATATGGATTGGGAATCATCCCAACATGTCTTTTATGAGGATTTTAGGGTGTGAAGCTTATGTCAAGAAACTATTTCCTGAAAAGCTTGGCCCTAGATTTGATAAATGTTAATTTGTTGGATTTCCCAAAGAAACCAAGGGACACTACTTGTATAACCCAACTGACAACAAAGTGTCTGTTGCCAGAGATACTACAATCCCTAAAAAGCAATTCATTGACAAAGGAATTAGTGGGAGGCAAGTAGAACTCAAAGAAGTTCGAGACCAACAAGAAAACATTGAACCAGTTGAGGTAGAAGAGGAACAAGGAGACTCACAAATTGTTGTGGAATTTCAAATTTCTCTCATGACACAGGAACCTCACAGATCTAATAGAGCACACCTTGAACTTGAGAGATATGGATATCTTGTGACTCAAGAAGGTAGTCAATTGGTCATAGATGATGAACCAATTACCAAACAAGATGCTATTGAGGGACTAAAGTATGAGAAATGGCTTAAAGCCATGACATCTGAGATGGAAACCATGTATACCAACAAGGTATGGACCTTGGTGGATCCACCTGAAGGGGTAAAACCCATAGGGTGCAAGTGGGTCTTCAAGAAGAAGACCGAAATGGATGGTAAAATACAAACCTATAAGGGTATATTGGTTGCAAAGGGTTTCAGACAAGTTCAAGGTGTTCACTATGATGAAACCTTTTCTCCAGTGGCCATGGTTAGGTCCATCAGGATCATGCTTTCTATTGCAGCTTATCATGACCACAAGATTTGGCAAATGGATGTCAAAACCACATTCCTTAATGAGATTATTGTTGAAGATGTGTATATGACACAACCTCAGGGTTTTATAAATTCAAAATTTGCAAATAAAGTATGTAAGCTATAGTGGTCAATCTATAGATTGAAGCAAGCATCTCAGATCTAGAATCTTCATTTTGATGAAACCGTCAAAGAGTTTGGATTTTTTTTAAATTGAAGATAAATATTGTGTGTACAAGAAGGTTAGTGGGAGAATGGTAGTATTCCTCATATTGTATGTAGATGACATAATATTGATGGGGAATGAAATCCCTACTTTACAAAAGGTAAAGACATGGCTTGGAAATACATTCTTTATTAAAGACTTGGGAGAAAGATCCTACATCTTGGGTATAAAGATCTATAGATATAGATCAAGAAGGCTTCTTGAACTAAGTCAGAGCACATATATTGACAAAGTGTTGAAGTGGTTCAGCATGGAGAACTCAAA
Organism: Alisma plantago-aquatica; assembly: GCA_963693085.1. Classification (NCBI taxonomy): domain Eukaryota; kingdom Viridiplantae; phylum Streptophyta; class Magnoliopsida; order Alismatales; family Alismataceae; genus Alisma; species Alisma plantago-aquatica. Next base: position 312,876,463 of record OY856412.1, read on the forward strand.
GAGAGGAAACCTACATGTGTTGCATGGAGTGACCATCTCTAAGAGTCAATGTCCCCATTCTTGTAAAGAAAGGGATCACATGAGTATGATTCCATATGCATCAGCAATTGGATCCATCATATATGCAATGTTGTGCAACTATTTAGACGTCTCGTATGCCCTAAGAATGACGAGCAGATATCAGTCAGATCCAGGTGATGCACGCTGGACAGTCATGAAGAACATCCTCAAGTACTTGAGAAGGACTAAGGATCAATTCTTGGTCTATGGCGGAGGGGAAGAGTTGCTGGTAAGAGGTTACACTGATGCAAGCTTCCACACTGACAAAGATGATTATAAATTACAATTAGGATTTGTGTTTTGCCTAAACAACAAACACTACTATAGAATACGCCTTTGGCGTCGGTTGTTTAACCCCCTTTGGTGACGGTTTTCAAACGACGCCTATATGGGCGCCGCTAAAGGTCGAACTCTTCGGAGTCCGTTTTCTAACCGACGCCTATATGATCTATAGGCGTCGGTTATATATAGTTGGCCGACGTCTATAGGGTTCGCTCCACAAAAAAGGGCACCACCCAGGACACGTTTTGCGTCGGTTAACAACTGAACAACCGACGCCATACTCCCAGAAGACACGGCCATGCTTCGCTGCACGGCCGTGTTTAGTACTATAGGCGTCGGTTTTATGCGAATAAGCGATGCCTTTTCCACCACGGCCGTGCTTTCCTGCACGGTCGGGTTGTTTGTCATATTAGGCGTCGGTTTTTATCTAATAACCGACGCCGTAGGCCTTTGATGACGGTGTTTTATAAATAACCGACGCCTATACTTTAATTTTTTTTTTCTTATCAGTTTGCAGGCTTGCTGTGGCTGGTCAGTAGGATAAGAACATGCAGTTTAGTTTGGTTTACGACATCCATTGATATCAGCCTACAAACAGGCCACAAACCTGCAAAATCAACAAATATTTTTTCACACAAGTAGATACATTTAGACATCAATTCAATTCTCACATTCCCACATGTAGAAACATTCAAATACATGTAGAAACATTCAGACATGTATAAACATTCAGAAATATTCATTTACAAAATATCATTCAGCATCGCTATCAGCATCCCAATTATATCTTACAATCGCCACTGCTTGTATGGCTTTTGCCCATTCTTCCCTTACTTCATTTAATGCTTCCATCGTATATGGAGCATGTGCATTTTTTAAGCGTTTACCTATAGTGTGGTCAATTTTAAACACCTGCAAAGAGAATGATGTATATATATAAGTAATAATATAAAAATAAGATTGATATATTTCATACTAACTAATGAGACTATATATAATACCTCATGTATGGTATTAATATCCAATGCGGCATGTTGGATAATCATCTGCATAAATCGCATCACATAGTATGTGCATGCCCAGCCGTTGTCTTGTGTAACGCACTATAAATTGAAACATACAAAATATTAAAAAATACAACTAAGCACAGTTCACATAAATAATATATACATTGGAGTCGGGAACTTACTTTTACGTTCTCCCAAATTATTGGCTGGTTATTTCTCCTTGGGACATTTCCTCCAGCATTTTTGAATGCATCTAAACCCCTACATGTTAATGTAACACAGTAAATTGCATAATTAAAAAGTAATGTAATAACAGATGTTAACAAATATAAAAATGAAATATTTCTCACCAGAATAATGGCATTCTCAATATGTGTCCAATTTTAATGTTCAATGTACTTCCCGCAGGATATAGATAATAAACAATGAACGTCCTAGGGACAATAACTAGTAACTCCCAATGTCTACCGCTAGAGGTAAAAAAGTTAAAAATTAATAACTCAAAATGCACAATAAAAATGGAATTTTCTTAAGTCCAAATTATAAATAAAGTAAACTTACTTGACATTGAATGGAGCTATTATTATCGTCTTCTTTTGTTGACCGAAAATTGTAAAAGCATCTATACAGTATTGTTGAACACTATCAGGGTCTTTAGGTACCATACTAATCAATGATGGAATAAAAAATCGCACATGATCAAATGCAAATTGTTTGCATTGATCTTCGACTAAGTAGCTGCAAAACATGTATTACGTATGCATTAATATATAAGAAACCAGATCATCGGATCTTACACAAGGTATATGGATGTATAAACAAGATCTCACCTTATCCATGTCTCTATCATTGATGTATTCAGCTAATCATACATAAACAGCTCAATAATATCTTGTATAAATAAAGAGATATCGTATGATTGACCTGCATAAACTGCTTCTAAAGAAACAATTATAGGGCAATGTATATTATGTGCCCGTAGACAACATGCCATTCCCCTACAAGCAGGACCTAACGGGTATTTTAGGTCAGTTGGAACCCAACTTGGTAATGCAGGAAGTGGAGGTGGAGGCCTAGGTGCTCCGGGTGTCTTCTTTTTAACCTGTATATATAATTTCAGATCAGTTGACCTCATATATACACATTAACAATCTAAAGTAATGTAAATTTATCTTACAATTTCAGTAGTGTAGACGAAATCTGCTTTGGGCCAAAATATCACCCCGCCTTCTGCCTCACCAAGTGTATCAATATCAAAGTTCACCAAAGTGAAACCCAATTCATCCACTATAACTCCTTTGGTGTTATCAACCCAATTACATTTAAAGAGAGGAATTCTGAAATCTATGTAGTCAAACTCCCATATGTCTTCAATGACACCGTAATATGACATTTTAGCTTCACGTGGACTCTTGTCCTTTGCACTTGCAAAATACATAGTCGACGCTTGAAGAGTAACCCCACTGTTTTGGACGACACTCTTATCATCTTGGCGCTTTGTGTAATATGTGAACCCATTAATGTCAAACCCTTCATAAGACATAACATTCAGTTTTGGTTTAAAGGCAAGGCATTTGATAGTTTCTGTAATATAATTTGGTGTTTGAGATAGTTGATGTAAGACTTTATCTTCAAACCACTTAGTAAAAGTCTTATTATGCTCTCTAGCAAGCCACATTGAACTTGCTCGAGGATGTTGTCTCTTGATGAAATTGGTATGCTCCTCGATATAAACACTCACTTCATCCATGTTGTGTAAAATATACAAGTGAGCTTGTTCCAACTGCTCACGGCTAATTACTTTCACCCGTGATCCCAAAATTCCTTTTCCCTCCTCAATATTCTTGTCATTAACAGGAGTGTTATTACCACTCAGAAAGTCATTGCAAAAATCCATAACCTCTCTCGCCACATAACCTTCAATAATACTCCCTTCAGGCCGATAACGGTTTCAAACATCACCTTTAAAAACACTCATGTATCGTTCAAAGGGATACATCCAATGCAAGAAAACTGGTCCCAACATTTTCACTTCCCTAGTCAAGTGGACAACAAGATGTACCATGACATCAAAGAACGAAGGAGGGAAATACATCTCAAGCTGACATGGGGTAACAACCACTTCTCTTTGCAAATTATCGAGAGTATCAGGGTCAATAACTTTGCTGCATAGACTGTTGAAAAAGAAACAAAGTCTGGTGATTGCAAACCTTACATGCTTCGGCAATATAGATCGAATTGCCACAGGCAATATTTGTTGCATTAGAGTGTGACAATCATGAGATTTAAGACCTATCAACTTCAGATCTTTCATTGATACCAATCTACGGATGTTGGATGAATAACCATGTGGCACCTTAACATTTACCAAGCATTCACAAAAAGCTTTCTTCTCCTTTCTAGACAACGTGTAACAAGCGGGAGGTAAGTATGTTCTTTTAGTACCCATTTCACATAATTCTGTTAATTCTGACCTTATTCCCATTTCATGTAGGTCAAGTCTGGATTTTATCCCATCTTTAGTCTTACCTGGTATATTTAACAGAGTACCAATGATGCTATCACAGACATTTTTCTCAATGTGCAATACATCGATACAATGCCTGACTGTCAAAGAACTCCAATAAGGAAGATCCCAAAATATTGACTTCTTCTTGAATGAAGAATTGTCACTCCGTGTGGCCATACTACATTGTGATTTCTTACCAAATTCATTGACAATGTCTTTTACTCATTCATAAACAACATCCCCTAGTATAGGTTTAGGTGCACTCCGTTCATCATTCCATCCATTGAATGCTTTGCGCTTCCTACGATACGGATGGAATTTTGAAAGAAACCTTCGATGACCAAGATATACAGTCTTGCCACCATGTTTTAGTCTTATTGAATCAGTGTTTTCTTCACATATAGGACACGCTTTAGCTCCTTTGACACTATATCCAGACAAATTCCCATATGCTGGAAAGTCATTAATAGTGCAAAACAACATAGCGTGCAAATGAAATGTCTCTCTTCCTGAAGCATCATAGGTCATCACACCTTCATCCCAAAGTTTCTTTAAGTCATCAATCAGAGGTTCAAGATAAACATTGATATCATTTCCGGGTTGTTTAGGGCCCGATATCAACAACGACAGCATAACGTACTTATTTTTTATACACATCCAGGGAGGAAGATTGTATATAACAAGCATGACTGGCCAAGTGCTATGTTGGCTTCTCAATGTCCCGTACAGATTCATCCCATCTATACAATGCCCAAGTCTTAGATTCCTATCTTCTTCACCAAATTTGGGGTATAATAGATCAATCTTCTTCCACTGTGGTGAATCAGACGCATGTCGTAGGATCCCATCATTATTTTTCTTAACAGCTGCATGCCACCTCAAATTCTTCGCATCTTTCGGATTTGCAAACAAGCGTTGAAACCGTGATATTATAGGTAGATACCACAACACCTTGGCAGGAGAACCAGTTTTGGACTCCCCCGAAGTCGTCAATTTATACCGTGACGCACCACATTTTGGAAAATCTTTCAAATCTACATAGTCCTTTTGAAATAATACACAATCATTCAGGCATGCGTGTATCTTCTTGGCCTCCATTCCCATTGGGAACAACATTTTCTTTACCTGGTATGTTGAGATTGGCAGCTCGTTTCCTTCAGGAAGCATTTCTTTCAACAAAGTCAACAATGAAGTGAAACTTTTGTCGCTCCATCTATTGTTAGCTTTCAACTTATACAATCTCAACACAGCGCTAAGCTTCGTAAACTTAGCACAGCCTGTGTATAACGGTATCTCAGCATCATGCACAATGTTTCTAAAGATAGGAGGTGGATCGGTGTGATCTACCCTACAACTATCCAGCATCGCATCAACAATGTCTACTGGAACTGGTTCGTTCACATCTACGTCATCGGAGGCAATTTCTTCTTCCACCCAAGCACTGCTATCGACATCTATTGGTTTCGAGTTTGAAATCTCTCCATGCCAGTGCCATTCTGTATAGCCTTGTACAATCCCATTGCACATGACATGACTTTTGATTTCCTCACCAGTGTTGACTTTCAAGTTGTTACCACAATGCCTACATGGACAGTAGAAACTATATGTAGGTTTTTTCCTATGTTCCTCGACAAATCTAATAAACTGATCAAGACCAAATATAAACTCTGGGGTGCAGCGATTGCGAATGGACATCCATGATCTATCCATTCTATGATTAAATAGAAAAAAAGTATATATTAGGACAAGATTAGGGTATACACTTACATCCTATCCAAGATTTACTCCTATTATCTACAATGAAGCCAGACTCCATACAAACAGTATATAATTTAGTGATTGTTCATTCTAATTTATACCAATATATAAGTAATTTAAAGAACAATGATTGTTCACTTTCTAGGCCAACAAACACATGTGATGTCATTCTTATATATAATAAATGTGTACCACCTATCCCATCCTTGAACACATAATCTCACTAGTAAGTGTATAATGTGTATTGGGTTTTCAAAAAAAATTCGGCAGCATTTCCCTGCTGTTCTCTAAGTACATATGTACTTAGAGAACAAACAAGGAAATGCTACCGAAGATTAGGTGTTCAAGAACAGTCCCAAACCGGGGACTATCCAAGATTTACTCCTAATGAGTAAATCTTGGACGGGTTTCTAGGTTTTAAAATAGCGTAAGAGTATTAGATCTTGATTCTAGAGTGTACAAGACATAATAGTGATTACTGATTTTGTGGGGTGATATCATTTCATAGGATTTTAATACTCTAAAGGTGACTAGTGGGTCATAGCACATAAAAGATGGCATTACAAGGATATTAAGCAAGCTAGATCAATTAACACTCATCTCAAGGGAACATTAGTCTATGTGCTTACTAAAATAGAACCATTTAATGGAACTAATCCTACATTATACACATACTGTTCCTGAGTAAGATAATGTGCACTTCATGGAATTATTAAGATCTGAATATATATAAGTTGTTTCTACCTACTTTGATGGGATTTTATAACATTCGAGTCTTCCATTTAAGGCATTAGATGCATATATTGCAGTCCATTGTGTTGAGATAAGAATCCCATGTGATACACACGATTGAGAATATTTCACCATACTAGGAAAATACTATAGCATGTCCTCTCTAAATCTAGGTTCAGCATATACATCCAAATTAAATACACAACTAGATATTCATTTAGGTGTTACACATTCATTTAGGTGTTCCTGATAACTCGCAGGTATGCACAACTAGACAATTGTGGCGGAGCAGTACTGGAGGAAGCATACCTTTCGGTAGCGGCGGCGGACAAGTAGGCGAGAAACAACAACTGACCTCCCAGCAGTGGTGGCGGTGACCGGCGAGCTCCAGGCGGCAGGGCAGGCAGGTGCAGCGGTGGCCGGTGAGCTCCAGGCGGTAGGGCAGACAGACCAGCAGCCGCAATAGGGTGTGAGCGCGATGTCGGCGGTGGGTGGTGGCAGGAAGGAATAGCAGGAGCACCGGCGTCGGCGGGCGGCGGCAAGGAGGAAGGCGGCGTGGCGGCGACGCAAGGAGGAAGGCGGCGTGGCGGCGACGCAAGGAGGAAGGCGGTGGGCGGCGGTGGCGACGCAGAGCAGCAGCATTGCCGTCAACGGTGAGGAAGCAGAAGGCAGCGTCGGCGGCGAGCGAGAAGCAGTAGGCACCAGGAGGCGAGTAGCAGCGGGCGATGAAATAGAAAACGATGAAACAGAAGAAAGGGGACAGTGGCTGTTCGAGGGTCTATTAAGTTGGTAAAAGGCGTCGGTTATAAAATACAATCGACACCTAACGTCTTCGGCGTCGGTTCTAATTAAATAACTGACGTCCAATTAGACAAATTTTTTCCTAAATAATATGACGGGAACCATTATCGGCGTCGGTTATCAACGGATAACCGACACCTAAGCTGGAACTTTTCGCGCAATTTTTCATCTTATATAGGCGTCAGTTTGTTGGTAAAAAACCGACGTTGTATGTGCCAAATTGTTTTCGCTCGAAAATTAGATTTCGCGGTCGATTTTAGGCGTTGGTTGTTTGTTATGCAGCCGACGCTGAATACAAAGCGGTACCCGTGTCTTGACTATAGACGTCGGATGACCTACATCACCGACGTTGAATGTTATAGGCGTCAGATTTCCTTAATAACCGACGCCCAGAAAAGTGACATTGAACGTTGTTTCTATACTAGTGAGAGTTGTAAGTTGGAAGAGTTTCAAGCAAGAGACATTTGCCGAATCTACAATAGAGGTCAGATATATTGCATCATCAAATGCAGTAAAGGAGGTTGTATGGATTAAGAAGTTTATTATAGAACTTGGGGTCGTTCCAAGCATCAACGATGCAATCAAGCTATATTGTGACAACAATGGGGCCATTTCACAAGCTAAGAAACCCAGACCACATCAGTGCTCAAATCATATACAAAGGCGGTATCATATCATACAAGAGATAATACAATGAGGAGATGTAAATATTTGCAAAGTACCAATTGAGAACAATGTTGATGACCTCTTAACAACGACATTTTCATAGCAGAGGCATGATGGTCATGTTAGGTCACTCAGAATAAGATTCGTGGGTAATTGGCTCTAAGTGCAAGTGGGAGTTTGTTGGTATGCCCAAAAATCCAATCAAATGATGATTGTATTGGCATAACTTGTAAATGATTTGATTATTAATAAAGGCAAGCTTCCAATTTATTCTGTTTATATAGTTTTTGAGATAATAAAATAACATAAAAAAATGTGTAGAGAATGAATTTACTCAATGACGAATGGCTTCAAGTACGTGACTTGGAAGAATGAGATCGTACAAATGTTAAGAGTATATACATTCTCATTATGTCCCTGATTGGTTTTTGTTGTGGAAGGTAAATAGACAACAATAACACATTAGATTAGAGTGTGAGTTGGTTGAATTGTTGGCTAAATTGGACATTATTATAATCCCTTTGTTTTGATGATGACAAACATTTCATCCTTGTGGATCTAACGTACTACTTGAGTGTTGTAGGAACTAGGTGGATGACACAACTTGGAAGATCTATATGCTCAAAATGCTTTAATTCATGATTGTAATCAAATGTAAAAACTTATACAAGTATATAATGTACAAGTACTTAGATATCATGTAAATCAAGCATTTAGATCTTTCCTAGCCAATCACAACACTTAGATAGGTCATCCCCTACAATAGTGTCACAACTGCACACTGATACACACACTTAGTACATAGTTTAAAACATTGAAACAAAGTTATTCTCGGTCGACAAACTTCTCGACCGAGACACTCTCGGTCGACAATCTCCTCGACCGAGAATGACCCAAGTAGCCGTTAGATACAACAGACAAGGTAGTTGGGAGTTGGAATCGAACGTTATACACACTTGCTCCAGACAATCCCTCGGTCAACAAAAACTTCGACCGACTGGGATCTCGGTCGACAATTCCTCAACCGAGACTGTCTCTGTCTGCACTTTTCAGGATTAATTAACTAGTCATTGCTAAAGCAATTAGTGGATACCTAACGGCTAGTTAAGCACTAAGAACCCCCTAGAAAGTGTCTAGAACGTCCTTAAGCACTCATAGATCATTCCTATAAATAGGACATGCCTTAGGACACCCAAAATACACTTGTGCAACACTTGAGCATATTACTTGCAATTGGCAATCTTTCTTGTGAAGCAATTGAGCAACTCCTACATTTGCTACTCATCTTCATTTCTCAAATTTTGTGTCCTATAGGCTAGCATCTCCTACCCACTACACTCACACTTCCATATACATTGGTTAGGAGATCAAAACGCTTGATATAGGAAATCAAGCCTTATGCTACAACGGTATTGTAATTTCTATTTTTCCTTCTTGTTCCTTTATATTGTTTGTACTCTCATTGCTACTCCTAGGGTTGGAGGCTGCGGATTGGTGAGGGTTTGACTTCTCAGGTGGAGAAGGGTCTTCTCGGTGGAGAAGGTGGACTTTGGACTACTTCAAGAAGGTTGTCTAGTGGTTTTTCATTTGGTATCAGAGCAGGCTTCAAGGAACTTTAACAAAGTCTTGAAGAATGGGTGACAGGGTACTCAACAACCTCAACTTGAAAAAGACACTTGTGGCTAGACCTCCACCTTTTGATGAAACCAACTACACCTACTGGAAGAGGAGGATGCAATTCTATTTCCAAGGAATTAGCTGGGATTTATGGAGAATGGTGTCAAATCCATATGAATTTCCTCAAGTAGAGTATGCAAATTGGGATGCTGATACAGTAAGATCTGCCCAAATGAATGCAAAAGCTGTAAGTATACTCTATTGTTCAATTTTCATTGGTGAATTCAATAGAATATCAAATTGTGAAACAACATATGAGATATGGCATAGATTATCTATAACCTATGAAAGAACTGTTCAAGTTAAGAATTCTAAAATCGGAATGCTTAAGCAAAAAATTGAACATTTTCGTATGGATCAAAATGAGTCTATTAGTGAAATATATGCAAAGTTTTCTTCTATTGTTAATGGTTTGAATGCTTTAGGTAAAGCGATTAGTGAAGAAGATCAAGTGTCAAAAATCCTTAGATGTTTGCCTCCAAAGTACAAACCTAAAGTAACTGCAATCGAAGAAGCCAATGACCTTACTCGACTAAGGATGGAGCAACTCATTAGCAACCTAGAAGCACATGAGGCAACCTTGGAGGAAGAAGAAAGATTGGCAGCTGAACACAAGGAGAAAAGAAAGGACATTGCATTCAAAGCATCAACCAAGAATAGTCATGACACAAGTGAAGAAGATAGTGAAGAAGAAACACTCATTGTAAATGGTAAGCAATATAGAAGTTTTAAAACTAACAAAATTCCTAGTGTTTCTTCCTCTAGATGCTTTGAATGTAGCAAAAAGGGACACATGAAAGGTGATTGTCTAAAACTCAAGAAGGGGAAGAAATCATCTCATAAGAAGAAAGAAAGAGCATATAAAGCTACATGGGATGATTCAAGTGATGATAGTGAAGATGGAAAAGAAGAAGTAGAATGTCTTATTGCTACAACAAATGAAGAAGAATAAGAGGTAAGTCTTTTTGATCTACCAAAAGAAGATTTAATTACTAGTCTTCAAGAGACACATGATAAATATATTGAGTGCAAGAAGAAATTAAAGAAAACAAATAAAGTAAATGATGAGTTACATGCTAAACTTCTTGCTCTCACATCTGAAAATGAGGATCTCAAAAAGGCTATTGAAGATCATGATATTAAGCTGAAATCAGTAGAAGCAAATTGCAATCTTCTCTCCCTAGAAAAAATAAACTTGCAAGTTCAAGTGAATGATCTTAAAAAACAATCTGTTTTGTGTACACATCTAGATTATGATACTATTGTGAAAGAAAGAGATTCTTTATCATCTAATCTAGATCAAGCAAAGTTAGATATCAAGAAGAGGATGGATGAGATTGCTAAGTTACAACAAGAAATTTGTAACTTAAGTAGCAATGATGTTCTTAATAAAATTCTAAATAACTCTTCTAGTTATAATGGAAGGAGAGGTTTAGGATATGAGAGGAAGACATGGGTTGTGGATAGGGTTCAAAGGAATGAAGAAGGATGAAGGAAGATATAGGGAAGGGACAGGAGAGAGCAAGAGAGGGGGAGGGAGGAGGAAGTGTCACTAGTTACAAGGTGGAGAGGCAGCATGTACCGTGAGACCCACGATTAGGTTGAGGGAGAAGAAGTAAAGCACACATTAGAAAAAGGGAAATGGAGGATGAATTTCATTTATAAGTATTTTCATCTATTATGGATATTAAATCTAGGGTTTTTAGCCAATCAATTGAATGGTCAAAGGGACTATAAAGGCTTGAGGATTGACACATTAGCTAATTATGACTTGACATATCCAAATTAACCTTAGTTTCTTAGATCAAAAACATCGGTGTTTATTTATTCATTTGTTTGGTAAGTACTCATTGCTTGTATTTATTCTGAATCTAAATCAATTTGATACATTTTTGTATTAATTTTTTGACTTTCTTCAACTACACTAGTATGAATCCAGTGTTCCAATTAGGGGTAGTTCTAATTAATTGGTTAATTTATATAATTAACTCCATAAGACATTAATTAAATAATTTTAATACTTGATATGTAAGGAATTTCATTACTATATTATATATATTCACTTTTTATATCCTAATTTAATCTAAATTGAGGAAAAGATGTGCCTAGTATTATAGTAATGAAAAGTCATAAGATAAGAAGAGGGATAGGGCATGTATCTAGAGTTGGTATGTTAGAACACTCCACCCCTTAAAATGATTACGTCCCCAAACATCCATCCATTCATAACCTATTCGACCAATATGCCTAATATCAACTGAACCATTTTTTCAATTTTGGTTGTCTAATTATTATTTATTGTATCTAGATCTAAGGTTTGGTTACCCTTATTAGTTAGTAAATATATTTGTGTAACATTGTTTTGAGGAATCCACCCAGGGGTTACCTAATGCATTTAATTTTTATTTCAAGAAGACTTAAGGTCAAATTACATCCTAAGACACTAAGGTACAAAACTCCACTCATTAAGAGTTAATGTGTAGTCAACCTCACCATCTAAAGAGGTATGTCAGGATGGATTTAGTAATTTGTATATATCGAAAACTTCTAACTCATAGTTTTAATATTAGGTATTGGGCTTTAGGGTTGACTTAACCTGTCATGAGGTACTTCATAGAGGGTCTTCTCACTACTTGAAACTTCATATGTAGTGACTTGGTTAATGAAACCATTAATAAACTCTATAAAGTTTTTCTTCTTTTACATATAGCATAATCATAAAATATTGTTGATGATGAAACTCTTGCAATATAATTTGTGCAAAAATTAGTGTGAGAACCAACTCAATCACTTTTCATCGTAATTCATTATTCTATAAGAGTTTGTATAAACCTCCAAGGGTCTATACTAAGAGTATCTCCAGCTCATACCATAAGTGACAAGGATAATGATTACATGAACATGATGCCAACTTCTACCAAATTAATTGTGATAACCTGGTTTTCTCTCACTTCTCAAGTACATGTTGTCTGCTTCATCTTTGCTTTAGTCCTCACCCTAGCCCTCAATGACATGTTTGAATGAGTTTTGATACAGAATTGGTCCATCTAGTCTACATGTATCACTAAGATGATCCTTAACTTGATTAAAACCAAATTTGCTTTCATGTGCCACCATCATTCTTTTTCTTGAATTTTGAATTTATGCTTGTGAATTTTGTAACATATGATTATGCTCATTTGGAGATCTCTTTCTCTCGATTCCAACGCACCTTGTTTCAACCAAATTGGAGCTTTTATGAGGGAGTTATGGCTAATGGAAGATTAGACAATTTTCAACCTAATTCTAATCCTTTTGCCACCATCTCTATGCATTTGGGTCGGCCTCTCAGGGCCCATTACAGGGTGCGGCCCATACGAATTCTCACGACCCTTTTTCCCATCTTGTTTCTTTTTCGTTAAGCTCGATCCGAATCCCCTCCATTCAACCAATCACGTGTCATCTCTTGTGGATCTTGGAATCTCAACCCTCGGATCTCTCACCCTCGGATCAAGCCTCCAATCCAACGACTGTCCATCGTCTTTTCCACACGTACAGGGGCTCAGCACAAGGAACGCCGACAACGCTACCAGCTCCAAACCATGGTGCCAACAATCTACCCTCCTCGTGCCCAATTGCCACCCCCTCACCTATAAAGATCCTTCCACAACTTTTTGCCCCTCTTTTCCTCGAGTTTGGCTAACCCTAGCGCCCTCTAGACACCTTCCCTTCTCCCTCCCTCTGTCCCGCACCGCCGCAAGGTCCCTTTCGGCATCTCTTCTTCTTCGTGGTAGGGGCAACTTCAGAGAGGGCTCCGGGTCCACGGGACCTTCAACAACCCTGACGGCACCTCGGTAGCTCCCCTCATGTCCCCAAGCCTGAGAGATAGGACCTCCGGTGAGCAGCTTTTGGGTGCCGCCACGACGCCACCGCGGGACGTTCAGTTCACTTGGTCAAGCAACGAACAGCAGCCACCGTTGGATCGCTTGCTACCCTCGAGTGGACTACGGATCGGGCGGTCCGTGCCAGCCCGGGCGACATGCGACCCACCCTCAGTTGCAGGACGGTTGCCGCTGCAGGGAGTGCCCACGTGCAGCGAGCAGTGACCGTTGGTCGCTGAGTGGCGGTGAGCGGCGCCCGGCCTCAGGCCAAGGAGCCCAGCTCCTTTGGATCAACCGTTTAGATCCAATCCAATTGCCCGGAAGGTATTTTCTTTGGAAAAAACCTCATAAATTCATCATTTGGCCATTTTGGACATATAACATAAGAATTTGTAAATAAAAAATATCTCCAAGACCTTTTGAAGCTTTTAGTTCTCCTATTTTGTCCAAACAAGCTCTTGTTGATCTTTTGGCCTACTAAATGCAATCTTGGATTAGGTCACTATGAAATAACGACTCCCCTTGCTTTGTATGACCATAATCAGTAATTTTGATGCCATATTATCTTTTCTTTCAATTTTTTACTCTTATCTACATCATTTGATGATCTTAGACTCATGTATTTCTTAAAAGTGCTTCTTTATTCATGAATGTGATGCCACTTGGATAAGCTTGGAACTTTGATTCTTTAATCATCAAACGACTATCCCGCTTTGAAATCAGTAACATTCCTAATTCTATGTGCTAAGTTTAACTAAGGCCTTTTCTAAGTTTTCCCTTAATAACTCATATGACTTAAAGACCTACTTGAGTATCTTGATATGTCGTAAATGTGATGATAAGTACTTAAATGGTTGGATCCTTAATTCTTGTGCTCAAGTGAATCCTTACGGTTCAAATCTCTAGGTGCACCTCTAAATTAGTCCTTAAATGATTTGTTTCTTTAAATGCCATGTAACTTACTCAGGTGCCCTGATAACTACATGTAACACCTAGTGTGTTCTTAATGCATATGTTGCTTGTTTGGGATCTAATCTTGCATATGATGCACTAATGATATCCATGATACCTTAATGACTTCAAATTAGTAAAATAACCTTGAGAGATCTACGTGCTAGCCCGATCTATCTTATGCGCCCCATAATGCTCCTATGACTTAGAATGTTTTACCCTATTGCATGATTTGATCTAATATGCCTAGTTATGTTTTTACATGGCTGAACATCAATGGAAATCTAAATAACATGACTTCTCTACATCTAAATTAGATCTTAGCTTTATCATGCTATTACTCATAATGTGAAAGGTACACCTAGGCCTAGGTTTATATGTTGATCCTTGAACTATGTTGTTTAATGATATGTATGTTTGGAAGTTTGGAGCTACATTGAAATTTTGAAACCTAGGGCTATGGGAACATCCACATGAATCATATAATGATTAGATTATCAAACCTAATGATCTAAGGCACCATGCTATATATTTTCTTTGCGAGGTTTCCGTGGTTTGAATCATCTCTAGGAATCCTACTCAAGAATCATGACTCTTGAGGTACGTTTAATCTCTCTATGGTATCAGGTTGTTTGTGTGTATGTTCGTATGAATGCTTTGCTAGTTAATTACTTGTTTGAGCTACTTGTTCCCTATGATTGGTATGTCCATTTTGCATGAAATATGTTGAACAAATATCAAACATAATTGAACTTGTCAATTATACAAACCTTGAGTACCTGCATGTATTCTCAGGGTAAGGGCACAAGGTTGGGTGCCTTACTTGAGATGTCAAGATAAGGTGAACCATGTCGATAAAAGGGCTGGCTAATCTTGAGAACCCTGATGGACCCTTCCAATGGAAAGTTGGTCAATGGCCATAATTTGTTGTTAAGTATAATGAAAATGCACTTAAAATACACTTTGTATAAAATAATGTCGTTAAATGTTCTTGCTTTATTTCTACTTCTTTACTTATTTTCATGTTTCTAGCCAATCAACTTTTATTATACTCTTAATTTTCTTACATGCCTTTCATAGCGTACTCAATGCACTCGTATTGATATGTTTTATTTATCAATTTTGTTGTTGCCAAAGATCTGCTGCACTCTGGACTCAAATAAAACACCAATGGGTTATCTTGAATATAGAAATGGGTACATGTTGCTCTATCCCCTTTTAGTATCTTGTCATATCTTGTTGTTACTTCGTTTACATATGTACTGCCTGTATGAAATATGTTATGATATCCATTTTAAGGACAAATACCCTGGTCCACTCGTCTTTGGTTGTGTATCCATTAGGAGTGTGGACTTAAGGTAACAAAAAGTTCCATGACAAATGGTATTAGAGCTATACACATATGTCTCTATGTATGTTTAAGGCATAACACATCTTAATAACCCATGGAGGACTAAAAAATCTTTCCTTCAAGTTTAGAGAGTCTTCTAGCATCTCATATCTTCTTTAAGGACCACCTAAGCCACCCAAGTAGATGATGATTCGTTAGATTTCTGGTCCCCTCATGTGATTCTTCTCTCATGACTATTAATCTTTTCTACATAAGATTTTTGCCTATCCTAGGCTGCTTTCAACTATTGTTGTATCACTTTAATCTGATATGTAGTCTGAAGTACTAGCTCAGGACCCAAAAGTTGATATTCACCTATCTCATACCAGCAAAGAGGAGACTGACATCGTCTCCCATACAGAGCCTCATAAGGGGCCATATCTACGCTTCTTTGATAGCTATTGTTGTATGCAAACTCTATCAGAGTCAGATGTACATCCCAACTACCAAGAAATTGTAGCACACATGCCCTCAAGAGATCCTCTAAAGTCTGAATAGTCCTTTCAGACTGGCCATCAGATTGCAGATGAAAAGGTGTGCTGAATCTCAACGGTGTTCCCATTGCTGAATGCAGACACTCCCAAAAATGACTTGTAAATTGTGGACCTCTATCAGAAACTATAGTCACTAGAATGCCATACAGACGGACTATCTCATCAACATATATTTGTGCCAATTTCTCTATTATAAACATCATCTTAACTGGCAGAAAATGAGCTGACTTAGTCAATTTATCTACTATTACCCATATGGAATCATGACCCTTGGCTGTCCTAGGAAGACCAACCACAAAGTCCATAGTAATATGATCCCATTTCCATGGTGGTATCAACAAGGGTTGTAATGTCCCTACAGGCTTCTGGTGCTAAGCCTTCGCCTGCTGAAAAATTGGACATTTGGCAATGAACTCTGTCACATCACGCTTTAGACCTGGCCACCAATACATGTCTTTGAAGTTTTAGTACATCTTGGTACTTCCAGGATGCATTGCATACATGGAGGAGTGAGCCTCCTCAAGTACCATCTTCCTCAACCCATCAACATCAAGAACTACTGTCCTATTGTGGTAACAAATTGTACCATCATCTGCCTCATGAAAGACATCATACTTTTCACTGCCAATCCCTGATCGGATATTCTGTATCACAGTATCATTCTGTTGTGCATCATGAATCTGCTGTCTCAAGGTAAGTTTCACTTGTAACTGTGCCAACAATCCTGCCAGTAAGGAAACTTCTAGTTGTACATTCATTTGGCGAAGAGACACTAGCATATCTCTCTTATGACACATCAAGGAATTTAATTGTGCCTTATCTACCGTTGATGATGAAGATGATTTTCTACTCAATGCATCAGCTACCACATTAGCTTTCCCTGGATGGTAGTCTATTGTGCAATCATAATCCTTAACCAGCTCCATCTATCTCCTCTACCTCATATTCAGCTCCTGTTTTGAGAAGATATACTGTAGATTCTTGTGGTCAATGAAGATCTGACACTTTTCTCCATAAAGATAGTGTCCCTAGATTTTTAAGGCATGGACCACCGTTGTAAGCTCCAGATCATGTGTTGGGTAATTCTTCTCATGTTTCTTAAGTTGCCGCGAAGTAAAAGAAATCACATTTTTATCTTGCACCAACACGCATCCCAGCCCATTCTTTGAAGCATAACAAAAGACAATATAGCCTTTTCCTTGCTCTGGCAGTACTAACACCGGTGCACTAGTCAACTTTTCTTTCAAAAGCTGGAAAGAATGTTGACACTTGTCATTCCAAGTAAAAGGAACATCTTTCCTGGTTAACCTAGTTAGGGGTAACACTATAGAACTGAAGTCTTTGATAAACCTCCTGTAGTAACCTGCCAGTCCTAGGAAATTGTGAATCTGTCAGTGTCTTTGGTTGTTCCCATTCTAGTATAGATTCCACTTTCTTGGGATCAACACACACCTTTTGTAGATATAACATGGCCCAGAAAAGACACTTCAGATAACCAGAATTCACACTTGATGAACTTAGCATATAGTTGATGCTGCCTCAACAAAGCAATGTCTGGCAAAGGTGTTTCTCATGCTGTTGACTATCCTTGGAGTATATCAGGATATCATCTATGAACATGACCACACACTGATCAAGATAAGGTCTAAACACCCTATTCATTAGATCCATAAAAGTTTTAGGTGTATTAGTTAGCCGAAATGACATAACCACAAACTCATAGTGACCATACCTAGTCCTAAAAGCTGACTTGGGTATGTCATCAGCCTTAATTCTCAATTGATGGTAACTTGACCTTAGGTCTATCTTTGAAAACACAGTGGCACTTCTCAACTGATCAAAAAAATTGTCAATCCTCGATAAAGGATACATATTCTTTATTGTCACCTTGTTCAACTGTCTGTAGTCTATACACAACCTCATTGAACCATCCTATTTTTTAACAAACAACACGGAAGCACCCCAAGGGGAAGTGCTCGATTTGATAAAACCCTTCGCTAATAGTTCTTGTAATTGTTTCTTTAACTCCTGCATCTCTACTGGTGTCATTCTGTATGCTGATTGTGCTATGGGTTGTGTTCCAGGAACAAGATTGATCTCAAACTCAATCTATCTACGAGGGGGAATGTTAGGAAATTCCTCAGGAAAGACACCCTCAAATTCTCGCACCACTGGTACCTCTTGGATACTAGGACCTACCACCTTGGTATCCACAACATGAGCTAAGAAACCCTCACATCCTTGTCTCATCAATCGCTCAGCTGTCATAGCTGACATCAAATATGTAGGAAGAATCTTCCTATCACCCTAAAAAATCCACTATACATCTCCATCATGGAACGTCGCCACCTTAGTACTACAGTCCAAGACTACCTTGTATTTTTCCAAGGTATCCATTCCTATGATTACATCAAAATCATACATGTCACGTGGCAAAATATCCACTTGAATGTTGTGTCCAGAAAAAGAAATAACACAAGAAGGGCACACCTCCCACAACTTGGCGGAATCAACCAAAGGAGTCTCTAGCCGTAGGCTATCAGATGTAAGACTAGCAGGTAGATAACAACTATCTATCACCTCTCTAGTGATAAAAGAGTGTGACGCACCTGGGTCTACTAACACAGATATGAAACAAGAAGCAGACAAATATGAATGAAATAACTCCATATGACTTGTCATGACTCGTGGATTGACCACTGCTTCTGGATGGGTCATGGCATAGAATCTTTCTATCACATGTTGTCGTCCACGTCCTCTGCTTGCTTGTCTAGAGGATCCTACCCGGGACGCCTGACCACATCCTCTTCCACTTCCAATACTAAACTGTCATTGTTGTGGACCTTGTTGACTTTACCTTGGCTCCCGAGTCACCTCCTCATCTTTCATAGGGAAATAAGGTCTTGTATGCCCCACTTGCCCACACTTGTAACATGTTCTGGTGTCCTGATATGGCCTAAACGGCCATGTCACTGAAACTGATGAGGTACTGTGGGCTCCTGTTGGCTGAAAACTGTGACCTCTACCCCGATTCGGGGTCCACTGTGATGGTGCATGTGATCTTGGTTCAGTGAAGGTTGACCTTGGTTGCGACTGTGGAGGGAAAACCTCAACTTCTTAAAGCCTCCAGATGATTGCCCTTGAAACTGTATAGGTCGCTTCTTAGCATTAGCTTCACGCTTCTCTATGGAAGACTTCTCAATCCTCCTTACGGATTCCACAAAGGTGGAAAACATCCCTATTCTCCAAGGCTGATGATGTAGTAGTCAACTCCATACTCAAACCCTTCTCAAATCTCTGGATCCTTTCCTTGTCCGTTACTGCCATGTGCGGGCAGAACCTCAGAAGTTCCATAAACTTTGATTCATACACATTGATAGTCATAGCTCCCTGACGAATCTTCTCAAACTAAGAGATTTTCTCATCTAGGTAGGTCTCTAGAAAATATTGGCTAACAAATTCCCTCTAAAACTCCTCCCATCCTATCACAACTCCTGGCCTTTTCTCCTCTTCTATGGCCCACCAGTGGCCAACACTACCCTTCAACAAGTATTCTGCATGCTTAACTTTGTCTTCTTCAGTGATGTTTAGGATTTTGAACGCCTTTTCCAACTCAGTCAGCCACATGTCAGCGTCTGCTGGATCAGAAGTACTTGCATATTCAATTTCCCCAACACGTCTAAGATGTTCAAATGTCTTCCCGACACCTTGGGACTCCACATTAGAGGTAGATGCCCTAGATTGAGGTGTTGACGCTCTGTAAGTGATATGTGTAATTGTGGCCATCATCTGTCAAAACATAGACTGAAACTCAGGATTCACCATCATTGTCGGGTCTAGATGAGGCATTGTGGGCTGCTCTGGACCTACTTCTGGCACTCTCTCATCACATGCCTGCCTCCCTACACCTCCTCCTAGTGCAACATAGCTACTCTCAATGTGTTCTTCATGTCCTCTATACATATCTGCATAAACATAAACTATCATCAGATATGTTGGATACATAAGAACAGACTCAAACCTAAGTCCTATGTCCCTGTAGACTCATTAAACCTAGAGCTCTGATACCAACTTAACTGTGACACCTCCTCACGTTAAATGAGATTACTCAAAACACAAAACACGATCAAATACTAATTAATCACATAGTAAAAAATGCGGAATAATTAAAACCAATTCTAATAATGTAAATAAACTCTAGAACATTTACAAAAGGTCCATCATTCCATTCTCATATACTGTAACAAGTATTTACATATGGGTCCAAAGACCTTAGTCACATCCTGCATACAAAAGATATTTCACTTGTACATGCCATATATTCACAAACATTGGCATACTACCAACATCTCGTGTCGATACAAGTATATCATCTAAAAAACACATCCCATACCCAGACTTAAGAGTACATAGACGACACTAAGACTCTACTACTAACATCTACAACTAACCAACCTTCTGAATCTATTGATCACCGGGTTGGTTCTCTTCCATAGTGCGACCTCGACGTCATTGCCCGCGATCACCTAAAAAATAATGTGGTGACCCATGGGTGAGACCCAGTCCCAACGAGAGATATAACTCTCTCCAACATATATTGATTATAACATATTAATCAACAGTAAATACATTGAGCAGTTAGGATATTGAATAAGCAATATGAACATATTGAACAGTTTAAGCATACTAAGCAGTTAAGGAAATAAGTTGTAACATCAAGTAGAATTACACAATTTTCATAAGTCTGCATCATGTAAGAACTATGCAGTGTAAAGACAAGACAAGGGTTAATCAACCAATGTGATACGTATTAAACCCTAGTTATTATACTACGTGGTTGGAATTATATCTTTTATTATTATGCCCTGGGGAGTTTGAGTCGTACCACTCAAAGTCCAACTGACCACTACGAAGTGCTATTCAATTCTGTATAAGATCTAGGAGTGCCAGTATCCTAAGATCTCTTCCCCTCGGTCAATACGAGTAAACTGCAATAACATACCAGTCAAACTACCAATAGTGACATATAGTCAACTGATAACAACTAGTTCGTACTTTGTACAAGTTACAACACTAGAAAATAGGGTATATAAAACCCTCTAATCTGAGGTACAACCGCAGCTGTCCTTAATCATATCAAATGTCAGAGGCATGACCATAGCCATCCTCCATAACCTGCAATTGTGGATGACAAGCATATATCCTCAACTTGTCACCCCCATATACTCAACAATATGCGATCAGAGTTTCCCTTGGGAATACTCGTTCCATCATCCAGTAAGTTATGACACTGAAGATGGCTCTACGACACATGGCTCTACATGATTAAGGTTACACTTGATTAATTACTGCCAATTTAATGCATTAAGGCTTTATCATACAAGTGGACATTCAAACCCTAATTCTTTTCTAACAAGAGTATATGTATAACAACCTCAAAAGATATAAAACATTTGAGATATAAATCTTAATCACATTACCACACGCTATCATTCATTGCAAATTAATGGACCACACTTATCATCATACGATTTCAAGATACCAATATCTTATCACAAGTTCCAGGGTTTTAACCCTTATTGGAACATGAAGAGGATTTCACCTCAATCATGGCTTCAAACATGCCCAAAGGTCGTTAATACCATCATATTATTCATAGTAAGGTTATTATCATCATTCCATGCCTTAAACAAGGCTCAAAAGATCATTAGCACATATATGTCCATAGATATTAACATGGCAAGGCACTATGATATTCAAATAGTACTACATTGTGGTTTCAACACAAGAAGAGTGTAATTCATTATCACATTAATCATTGAAGGGGTCTTATTATAACCAATCAACATCATATAATTACATTAAGGTTAGGTATAACAAGCTAGTTCACATGGGAGTTACGCATCCACTTATTATAGTGATTTATCAAATATAACTATATAATGGCAAAGGTATGACTACAAATTAATGGTATTGAACCATCGAATTATCATCACTAGGACCCACATACAATACCATGTGATTTATTCTAATCCATTGGATGTTAAAGCATCCAATATTATTCATTGGATCAGGTTCATTGTTCAAGGTTATCAATTGAAGTATGGGTCTAACCA
Organism: Alisma plantago-aquatica; assembly: GCA_963693085.1. NCBI lineage: Eukaryota > Viridiplantae > Streptophyta > Magnoliopsida > Alismatales > Alismataceae > Alisma > Alisma plantago-aquatica. The sequence goes on from OY856412.1 coordinate 312,898,766, forward strand.
TTAGATCAATTGAACCAAGGAACCATTGGTTTAAGGTTAGGTAAATCTACAATTACATTCTTAACTCATCATATATGGTGATGACCTGATCCACCATTAATTGTGATCATTAGGTCACCATTGGTTGTTAGATCAGTAATACATTCAGTTAACACCATCAAATATTAAGCTAATGTCATCATCGATTGATAACATCATTAGAATACTTAGTAAATGATAATTAAACGTCTAATTGAGCCAAAACCTGACCTAAGAGGGTGACCATAGGTTGTCACCATAAATTTGACACCTTGATCATGAACATCATTTGCAAGATAGAAACACCATTGTTATTGAATGATATGACCATCGGTTGTGATAAGTTGTGTGATAGGGAAGGAAATAGCTTGAAAACCCTAATTTGAACCATCAATTATTTTGTGCTTAGCACCATACGTTGATGCTATCAACCTGTCCCAGATCATGTTACACCTTAGAAAGGTCGTACACATGTTTACAAGTTTATATAGAACTGGAACAAAAAAGGGAACACCACAAAATTTTGTAATTCTAAACAAGCATGGTTTCTCTATGCTTAGTTCATCACATTAAAGCATAAACATGAACTAACAAGCTTCTAACAAGCAACATAAGTGAAGAATGTTATATAACTCGCCTCCATAGAGTAGGTCAGATCCCAAATAGCAAGAATCTTGAGCAAATAGGGAAAGAAAACCTTGGATTCAGACCTGAACTTGGCCAAATAGGTACTTCTCTTCACAAAGAAGCAAAATCCTAGAAAAAGAAACAAGAATGATAGGTTTTTGAGTTCTAGAGCCACTTTCACCATGGAACATCAAGGTTCTGACCCGGAGGAAGGTCTAAGGAAGGAGAAGAGCAAGGGAAATGGAGAAGGAAGGAAGAAAACAACTTGCCTTGGCCAAAATCCCTAGAAGATGACCTTGGAATCCCTAGGTAGGGCTAGATGGAGCTCTAGGAGACCTTCTTCTCCAAAAAGAGGTTGTCTTCTACCTTAGAGCACTTAATTCCGCAGTAAAATAGAGTGGAGTCATTGCTCCAAGTTAGAGGAAAGAGAAAGCAAGCATAGTTTCGTACTTGGGCAAGTAAGAGGTAAATATATCCCATAGATAAGGATGGAAGCAAGCATGAGGTGTAAAAGTAGCTTCCCCATGTGTTTATGGCTTTAAACTATTAAGAATATGCATGCACACACACAAGCAACTCCCCCACCGTCCTTATAGACATGCTTAACTTTCCTTTGTTGAATTTCCCAGCCAATCACATAATTCATTGGTTGATAGCTACTAAAGGTATCTCGTTCGTGAAGGGGTTGATAGCTACTAAAGGTAGCTCATCCGTGAAGGGGCAAATCCTAAAATACCCTTGAGGAAAATACCTTCAAATCACGGCTCAAATAGGATCCCCATGGCTCAAAATACTCAAGAATGATAATATAACATCTAAGGAACATAATGTATGTGAAAAATTGCAAAGAAAACCCCTCAATTGGGTAAATTGCAGAAAAGTCCAAAATGTACATAAAATTGCATAACTTTCTCAAACATTATCCAAATTGGACCAAATTTGAAACTTAAGCTTGTATTATGATTTAAAAACATATCAAAAGTTTATATTAGGGTTATAAGAATTTAATTATGGTAATTAAGCTCATTCAACTCATTAAGCAAGTTTAGGGGCCTTACAACAATAATACACGAACCTAGCATGTATCATGCATGATGACTATGTCTCTTTAGTCATGGTATTTGATATCAATTCAGATACATGCGTACTTGTTATAGAACAAGTTGCACTAGATAGATCCACCTTGAGATTAAGACATGGAAGTCATGCAATGACATGTTGGAGCCATACCTCAATGTGATAGCACTTTTTGTGATCCTTAGACCTGAAGTCACTATAGTAACACATGTTTTTCTATGTACTTTGACCACTAACCTGACATGCTCTGAATAAGAGTTGCCAAAAGGTAGAGATTAGGTGTAGTGTGACACATGGGATTACTTGAGGATGTAGATGGAACTCGTCCCTCCTTCAGAGTGATATCTGAGCCACTGGAAAAATAGCTCGATGCCAAGATGAGAAAACCTCTTATTTGACCCGATTCGGTCGGGAAGAGATGTCGAAATAGAGAACTTGTCTGATAAGTGAGACTATGAAGTTCATGACCACGCTCATGTGAATCAATATATGATGTTGAGATCATAATATCTCAAATAGTCTACTCTAGTTCAAGGAACATACATTGAATATTAAGACTAAGATGTTCCGTGCCTCATTTTTAATCTAGACATATGTGAAAAAGGGATTGTATGCCCATGGAAACATTGGTCACTTTACAAGTTGTAGATGTACACCAACTCATTCTATTACTTGGGTGACAATGATGTGTGGCTAGACATCAAAATTTTCTTATGTTGTTTTGAACATCACTTCCAATATAATCAAGAACCTACTAGGTCACACACATAAGGATGCATGAGGAACTGAATTTGGAAATCAAACAAACGACTTAAATCATTTGAATCATAAAGAAGCAGATTTCTTGTATGATCATGTGATTGAAATGTCTGGTTGGCTGATCAAATTATCAGGTCATGGATCAAGTGATTTTGTATTGATTGGTGTGACTTTTACACTGGAGTGGCCTGGTCGGCCAATTAGGTCACATGGTCAGTCAATTAGAATTCAACAGGGAAGCCTCAAAGTGGAAAGCGGTCGAGATTTAGATCTAAACTAAACAGATTGGCCGATCATGTAACATGGTTGGTTGATCGAAGTGCTTTTTGAGTCCTAGAAGGATCTTGATCGACCGATTAGTAACTTCGTGGGTCGATTAGAATTTTTGTCTAAGTTTTTTAGCATCAGACTTTTTGGGATTGCATTGGTAAAGGGATTGGAATTAGGATTTTCCAAGACCGCTACTCTCATATATAAAGGGGGCATGTCTCAAACGGATGGTCACAACTTTTGAGACAATTTGTGGGATAAATTTACATCAAAATTCTTTTTTGGAGAGAGGAAGAAACCCAAAGGACTACTGCCCAATATAGTATGAGAAAGGGAGTCCATCAAAAAATCTTATTCTTTTTTTACTTAGTGGACAAGGTGATGCATCACATTCACTATCATCCTACTAGAAGTAGCGGCTAAAGCATAGATGTAGAGACTTGGAGAAGTTGTTCCATAAGACAACAACAAGATGATGTGACAAATATAATTGTTCACCAATTTGGTAGCCAATCCAGATCTCTTATTGATCCATCCTAATTTCTTGACGTTCAGTCTAGATTTAAATTCAAAAGATCGAGTTCTTCACTAACAGAAGATGTGTCTAATGTTGGATAACTAGTTTGCGCAAAGGTATAATCTTTATCCTTCTCTACGTCTTTTTTTAACCGACCTTTTATATCTTTGACAGATCCAACAACTAGGGTATAATAGAATAATTTTTGTTGTCATTTCATTGTGTCCCCTTCCCAAAAACCATACATTCATATGATCTTCCAACACTACAGAGAGGGATTAGGGTTTTCTCATCACTAGTTGTTTACAACCATTGTGCCTTTACAAGATAAGGTAACAAATATAGTCAGGCTACTCATCATCCCAATCACTACATAAACCATTTACACTTGGAGATTAGAGAGGTGAACCCTTGAGGATATCAACTAAAATCCATAACTTAGATAATATAATATTTATGTACGATGCATTCGAAGCTCAGTGGGGATGCATCCATCCCTTAGACATATAACTTTGGGCAAGCTATGATAAGGCAACTCTATATTGAAGGTAAGGTCTACCATATCACAATGATGTGGTTTGGGTTATCATGGAACAACGGAAAACATCATAAGTAAAATTTATGTCATATTCAAGGTTTTTTGTCCACACATGATCAATACTCAAAGCGGGTATAGTCAAGATTCTATAAAGGAAACCAAGATAAGAGTTGAAGGTGAGAACTAGGATTAAGCCTATCTATGTGTATTCAGGTCATACCACCTTCTATAGAAGTTGAGCTAACCTATGACAAAATAGGAGATAGAAAGTAATCACTAGAAGAACCAATGTTATGCAAGGAAACTTATACCACTATAGAGAGGGTATAGATAACTAGGGTTCCTAAAAACTATGTCTCATCTACAGTAGTGGTTCAAGGAGTTGAAGTGACCAATTTTGATAGGTATTGAAACCCTAATTGTCATTTCACTACTCAAGGATAGTTATATCAACAACCTATATAGGGTTACTTAACTGCCCAATTCAGGAATGAGAAAGAATATCTTCAAATAGTCAGAGTATTGATTTCTTTTCGCTCTGATACCATATTCTAAAGAGTGGGACTCGAGAGGGATTGACTCCTTACTTGAGGAATAAAACAAAAGAATCCAAACATATTACATTGTACAAAAGAAATCAAATATATATATTTTTCTCAAATGGCATGCATCAACATAAAAATAATTAATAACTAGAAGAAACATAAATATTACAAAGTTACTAGATAATCCATATACAAGTGTTCCTCACTTTAAAAGGTGACACTTCAAAATAAAAAAGGGCAACATTTATTTATATACTAGACCTGTTGCAGAGGACAACCTGGACATCCCAAGCTATCCTCAACTCGAATCTCTTGTAATTGATTTTCTTAAGTCATGTCCTCTAAAGAACCTACACCTAGGTGGTTTGGGAACAAGACCTAAGAAAGGATAAATAAAAGTATGGGTCGGTGTACACAACGTATGTGCATAAATATTTGAGCATTATTAGGTATGTATGAAGGATAGATGTTTTCGATCAAATAAGGGGCTTACATCCTGTAGGTAATTTCAAAAGGATATAGTGCAAATGTATATAAAAAATAACAAGGAAATAAAAATTACGAGAACAATATATCCATCTCAAAAAATCTTGCCAAATCAACCACAAAAATAATAAAATGTTCATGCGTGTTAGACTAAGTGGATCTATTGTAGGGCCAGGACACCACAAGATATCGAGCCAGGGAGTAACAAGGATTAAAACCCCGATCCTCCAAGGATAACGGGAATTAAACCTTGATATCCCAAAGAAAAGGGGAATTAAACCCTGATACCCAATATATAAAAAGTGGGACATCTGCCTAATATATATGCTTGTATAGAAGTATTGCAACTCTAGACTCTAGTCTAATAACAAGCATGAAAATAATATGGCTATATGAAATTACTCCATAACCAATATGTTCAACAATATAAAGATGACAAAAGTGATAATAATCCCAATCATCAAGTATAATTACATATTTTAGAAGTAATAAAATAATATAAATTGTGTTAAGAAGAAGAAGTATTCAAAATATGTCTCTTTATGGGAAAATGGGACTATAGTAATATCAATGCTCAAATTTAAAGGGATTGCAAATACATGATCTTCATGACTAATGGTTAATACAATAGATAAGATTGGTCCAAGAAATAAAGTTTTGACCCTAAGAAAACATTAGGTATGCTAGTCAAACCATAGAGAACATGTGTATACATTCCTATTGTAGGTTTTCATATTGTTCTTAGCCTAGTACGGATCACTTAATGACATATTAGGATTTTAATCTTATTAAGTGAAGCTATTATGCCTTAGATATCTATTTTGGTTCTAATATCTGTCACTAATCACATAGATTTAAGTATGTCTAGGTCACAAATATGTATGTGTGACAATATGCATTCCTTCAATTCAGATCTCATACTTTTTATTTTCTCTCTATCATATAGTTCAAGTTCACCCAACTAGGTTTGACTATATTTCTATTACTATTTAGGAACGAGTATGCTTATAATATCCAATTATATTTCTAGCTACCATGATTTATGCATATAATATTTGTGCATCTAGGGTTATCAATTCATATATGACAAACATTAGGGTGAAAGATCAGCTAGGTCTGATTATTATCATGCCCACATTTACACCTAACATACTCTCTTCCATATCTAACCTCCTATTAGTACAAATTTGATAGATAATTTCCTCTAAATAATAAATTACAAACCTAACAAATAGTAATAATTCCATATTACTTTATGTATTAGCATGATGAGTATTAAGGTATTTGATCAAGGGGTTCGTATTATTATTGTCAACATTCCCATTGAATAAATTATTTATAGAATCAACAATTGTGGGCACCTATAACATCAATACATAGTTTTTCTTATAAATATTATATATATGTGGGTTTTGTACTAGATAATCGTGTATACCCACATTAGCTACGTATATATTCCTTAAGCATTCACCTTTTAGATTTTATTAATTGATCTTATATAGTTGAACGACATATGAAGTACCTCAATCGCTACATATTATAATGATCAATCCATAGATGAAGTTTTGTGGATCATTACCTTAGTTGATATTAGAACCATAGAGCGATGGAAACCTCATCTATAGATCTTTTATACCTAGCCAAAGGCATACTGGTCTTTAGGAGTCTTGAGGAAGTTGATATCACCCTTATAAGCTTCAACATTGAGTTTTCGGGTTCATATGTTCATACTTTAGATGGTCAATACAATTTGGCAATTGGGTAGGGTTCTTCATCCACTTAGGCTACTTGAAGACTTGGTAAGGGTAATTACATTAGTGACGGTTGGGTTGATTTTTTGGTAGGTTGAAGAGGATCAATGCACTCCCTTTCTATCAAACTCATGAGTCATGGAGGAGATTGAATCGATAGTATATCATCTAAAGAAGAAGTTTATTGGGTGGCATACGAGAGGCTAGTTAGGACATTACTCCTCCTACTGGGATGTCTGAAAACACAATCAAATTTCAATAGGGACCATTATCTAAGAGTCTACAAGATCTAAAATTTCAGATGGTTTTTTAACTATAGTGATGATGGGGAATTGAGGAGGTTTTGATGAGACTTGGAGTAGTGAAGTTGTTGAAGGAATACATTCAGAACTCATATGAGCACACAAGAGAAGGTAACTGACGGTGGTGATTCTTCTAGTGGTTTCAGCAAACCCTACACCACAATAGTGTTGGCAGAAGGAGAAACTAATTGCGACATGTAGGTTTTATGGTTGGAATTCTCACTCTCTTTCTTCTTATGGATGGACTGAATACAACTCCTACAGTTCAGAGACTAGGGGAAGAGACCACGTCGCCCATCAATCTTCCACATAGGTGGTCCATGCACTACTTTGCAGATCTAGTTGTAGCCAACAAGGGTAGCTCTCCTTGCCTCTGATCCCATGTGTTCATGACTACTATTCCACCAAGTATGACAGAAACAAGGAAGGGTGTCATTGGGTGACAAAAGCATGGATGATAAACGACGTGGTTGCATTGGACCTACAACCCAGTAGCCGTCAGTTTTTATTTTAAAAAATTTCAAGTAGTAGACTTGTACATGGATCAAATACGGAGAAGATACTGCTACATTCGACATCTAAAGCTGAAAAGATGTTCGATTCGACATCTGATCCGATATCTGACAGATATAATAGGATAATACCCAAATCAGATTTGAATGGATAATATATGAATTTGGATAAGTATCCGATTTGAACAAAAAATCATATACTTAATGTTAACAAATATATTATATACATGAAGTATTGATATTGTATTAAATATATATGATAACGTGCCTATATTTTAATATATAAATAATATACATTTAATAATATGTGTACATATTTTTTAATTTAATTTTTTAAATAAGATATAATAATATCTGATATATGATCTGAAAATTATGTATCCAAAATTTGATATCCAAAATTTGAACCAAATTTGGTGGATATCTGATTTTACTCAAACTTTAGAACTTGAATCTCGATCAAATGTGCAGATTCCAGATATCCAATTACAGGCATATTGAGAAGAAAGATCTTAGATGTGGTTGTGCTTGTGGGGAGGTAGGAAGAAAATGGAGAGTAAAGAGGGGAACCATTGGTGGTGGTGTCACTGCCAACCATGATTCTTAGTGACCTGTGGCTTTGCAGCACCACTGCCAGCCATTGTATCTAGTGTAGACGATTTATCTCTGTCGCTATGCAAGACACATGGAGGAGAGGAAGACCTGGGTTGTTGCTAGGGTTCAAGGGAATGTAGAAGGGAGAAGGCAAAAAATGGAAGAGAGAGGAGAATAGGAAGAAAGGAGGGAGGAGGAAGTGTTGTTGGTTATAAGGTGGATCGACAACCTACGTGATTAGGCTGAAGGAGAAGTAACACATGCATAAGAAAAAGGAAAATGGAGGGTGTCATTCAAATGTAATTATAGCCATCTATTATGAACGGAAAAGCTAAGATTTTCAACAAATAAATTTAATGGTTAATGGGAGTCTGATTGACTTGAGGTTTGACATGTAATCTAATTATGATACGAAGAATCCAATTTTAACTTTATTTTCTTCTTTCAAAGTTGTTTTATACTTTCTTTCTTCATTTGGTAACTACTCATTTATTGCATTTATCCTCCCTTTGAATTAATTTGATACATTATTATTTATTTATTTATTTATTGACACCATCAATTAGACATAGGATGACTCCAGTGTGCCAAATTAGGGTCAATATTGTAAACTTACATAATTAACTCCATAAGAGGATTAATTAATTTATTCTAAAACTTCATATAAAAGGAATTTTATTGAAATATTACATTTATTCACTTCAATTGTCCTAATTTAATAAAAAATTAGGAAAATAGGTGCCTAGTATTGTTCTAATGAAAAGTCATAAGAAAAGGAATAGGATAAGACATATATTTAGAGTTCGGTAAGTTGCAGTCCTAGTGCCATTACTAGCACAATGTGCTAACCCCATGTCCAACGTGAGGGTGGGAACATGTAAAATAACACATGGATTTGTACAATATTTGGAGAGTATGAGAGTTTGTCACATTTTCAATAATACTCCCAATGCATAAGCAAAAACAAACATGAAACGTTATGCAAAATGTTATGTCCTCCCACCAAAAAATTTGAGAAGAAAGGTAAATGAAACTTTGTTAAAGTGATGGCTAAATAAGTAGACAACTAATATGACTATCAGAGCTCGTACACCCAACATATCCAAAGTACTAAGTCATATGGAAAAGCATGTTGAAAAAAGTGAATAGATGTCATCTTCTGATGGAGAAATTGATTGCTTTTGCATGTAACGAATACACCATGGTCAAGAAATTAAAAACCAACTATAGAATATCCATATAAAAAAAGAAATCTAGATTGTCATAATTAGGAAATTGTAAGAATCGATCACATTATTATATAATATAATCAAAAGAAAGTTAGAAATACATAGAAAATGTAAAATTTAAAATTTTAAAGATAAATCCATCAAAGAGAGATTAAACATTGAATGTACATGCACATAGAGAGAAGGATTTCAAAGTGTTTTTCTTATCACACTGTGGACCCAAGATAATCATGATGGGAAAGAGAATAGAATCTAAAAATTAAGATCAATCACATAGCTATATCTCCACAATGAGATCATCAATCTATTCTACCCAACATATTCCATATGCAAATCTGAAAGTTTGATAGATACCACAAAACTAAAAAGGAAGGGATGAAGGATATTACAATTTTTAGTTTGATTTAGAAATCAAAAGGAAAACATTTGTTTAATTAGATACATGAATAAAACCAAAACATCACTATGCTCAATGATTGAAAGATGATGTAAACAAGCAATACAAACTTGAAATAGGATAGAAAATGTGTATAAGTAATACATGAACATGTCTAGGTCTCAAGAAATAGAAATTGAAGAGTAAACATATGTTTATTGTCAAAAAAATATAACACTTCAATACAATCGTAAAGTCCCCATCTTTAATGGTATGATTCGAATGTTTTAGGATCATTAATGGGTGAGATCATTATGAATAATAGAGGGTGTGTTAGGACTCTAAAGCAAGAGGAAGAAGAAAAGTGGTTAAAATCTCATCATAATACGATTGTCAGAAGCATTTTTTTAGTTAAGAAAATGATGTTTTACATGGGTACAAACATCAAAATAATTAAAAAGAAAGAGATATAGGAAGTGTAAGAGACCAGAGGGATGCCCCCGCCTGAAATTGCATTGTACCCTTGAATGGATTGTTGTAACAGAGCTCTAATTAATTGACAGTAATAAATGATAGTTTCATTGAATGGAGTTGATTGAAAATAGTTAAGGATTGTATCCTTGAATGGTTTGAAATCTCTATTTTTATCATAAATGTGACTAGAATATTAGGAGAAGGGATTAAAGAGATTTGGGTATTGATCTAGAGTTCTCAATTTATCATCCATATGTGATCAAGTCAAGGACTAAGATCTCTACAAGGTTCTTATGTATTTTTAGTGTTCAAGTACTAATAAAATCAAGTAACCACACAAAATTGGATGGGTGAAAATGTCATATCATGGTTGAGCGTTTCAAGTACATTCATTGCATGTGGAACCTAGCCCTGAAGTGTTCTCCAAATGTACATCCCAAAAAATAGAGGTGGATTTCTAGTCTTTTCCTAGGTAAGAAGTTTGAACCCTCCATTTGTGTCACAGACGCCCAAAATGGGTAAAAAATGTTGTAAACAAGATAAAGTTTTCTTAATTTCACAAGTTAATATGTTTGGACTATAAAATGGAGGGTTATATATGATATATATAGGTGATTAATATGAATAAATGTGCATTTGAATACTTAGATAGTATGTAGTATATTAAATAACAACTATATGTGGGGCCTGAAATGGAGCATCAACACTTGCTCATGTATCTTGCATTGAAGAAAGAAGTGTGAGATCCAAGTATGATGTGAATACTGGTGGTGTAAATATTCATCCACACACTCTATTAGTAGTATTGACTCTACCCTTTAATGTTGTTTTACCTCTTATAAACTTTAAGTTCAAACCAATCATAGTATCTTCCTCCATACATTTTGGTAGTCAAACATGCCACTGGTTTATGAAAATCTAAACCATTGCTTCTTTGTGGATTGATAGTATGTTCCCTTTTGATAGTCATGTATTTGAGATTGTCCCAGTCACTTTCAAACTAATAAAAAATGTTACAACCATTATTCAAAGACTAATTTGAGAACACATAAGTAAGAATACAACTAGTTATTTTGTTTCATCTATTATCAATTGTGGTGTTGTCATTTGATAGAAAGATAACACAAATTTAAGGGTAAAAGAAACAATTTACATATAATATTTAAAATGTTCCTAGACGCATGGAAACTATCTAGTAAAGAAAATCCTTTGAATGTGAATGTACTTCCATAAGTATGTTTTTCATGGTAGACTTTTGAAAAATAAGAGAATGTAGAAATCCTTTGGTGCTAATGCAAAATGAAAGGATGTTACTACTTATTACCAATGAGTCTGAAAGAATGCAAAAGGGTTTACTTCGTATATTTTTGTGTTGTTAAAGTATGAATTATCAATGTTGACGACATTATTGAATAATATGAGATATTTTTTTGACTTGTTATAAGTTTTTACTCTTTGCATGTTGATTATTACACCATAAATCTAAAACGACTTGTTCTCAATGCATTTTTCCCTGGTGAATGCAAATTGTTGTTCTCATTTAACAATATAGTCACATTTTATATATGTAAATAATCACTAACAAGTTTCCAAAAAGTGTTCATGCTTCATAATATAATATACACAAAGAAGAGCTCACTACCCATAAGGATGTGGGTTAATAATGATTGGATCATAATACTAACCATAGGTCTCGAGTTCAATCACTGGGGTCAAATTATTATGTTATTTTCTAGTTAATATTTTAGGGTGACTCGTGTTACATTATGATAGTTCTTAGTTCACATACCCACCCCAATCACTACTAGTGGGCCTTTTTTAGGCTTTCAGGTCCTACTAGAGTTCAACCCCCCTTCGAAACTTCAAAAATGAAGAAATGACTAACCATCATATGTTGATGTATTTAGATGTATACACTAATGCCAATAAGGAAAAGTATAGTGCAACGGAAATTGATGTGTTGGTGAAACATTATAGTAATGTTGGTTTATCATAAAACTGACACACGAGTATCTCATGTCCATGAAAACAAGAACATAATACTATACACAAGTAATAAGTTTTTTCATATAAATATAAAGAGAAGTAAGTTTTGATGTAATGTAAACTAAAGGACTCTCCAAAGGGGAAAATCATGGTGGAACGACACTATTAAATATTATACTAAAATCAATATTCTAGTAGCATTACGATGTTCTAATGATTCAACTAGGAAAGAATGAAGGTAAGAAAGATTTTGGTGGTATGTGTTGGCCCAAGTACACACCTATACTCGCCTATTTTGATGAATGCCCAATTTCCTAGTTATCATTCTAATTGTGCTCTTGAGTGTTTGAGGTATAATTGAGTTGAATGTTTGGGCATACACTATAAAGTGTTCTATTTACAATGTCGTGTGAAATACGTAAAGTTCCCATGTATTTTTATTCTTGTAATGTACCATGACATAGTAGTATTGTTGAGAAAATGACCTTCATTATCCATAAGTGTGATCACATGGAACAATTTTTTTAAATATTTTTATTAAAAATCTTTAGAGTCAATATTAGTTTCTTGGTGATCTGCCCATAGACTTATTTTTTATTAGATTCTATTTGTTACTGACGTTATGGTCATTTGAACTGTTATTTCAACCAAATATGATTCAAAGATTCATCGAGACTCAAGGATCATTCTCAATCAAACTCTTATTTGGATGGAGCACCATGTCATTCAATCTTTGTTCGACCAATTGGTAGTCATATTATCTCAATCTAACAAGTTCAATTGCAAATCACTTTTATAACATAATTGAAGTCATTAGGAGAAGCTTGACCTCTGTACTTTTGTTAGACACTCCTCAAAGACATCCCACAAGCCACATGATTTCTACATCCACTGAGTGAGTGATTTCTACCTCCAACGAGAAAAGGAAAACAATTAGTGATCTACCACAACTAAAATCAAAGGACACTGTTCTTTATTTTTAAAATTCATTTTTTTTTGTATTATGCTACAATAATTTGAATGAAGGTGTTACCTTGTCCACTGGTTGCAAAGCCGACTAATGGTGGATTTGTTGTTTCTTGAAAGTATAGTCCACCTTATGTCATATGTTCACTTTTTGTGGACTTCTTTCTTCCTTGTTCATGTCATCAAGAAAGATATAATTCAAAGCTTTATTTTATGAGTTTGCATTTTTGACTAAGGGCGTCTAGTCAGAGGGGAACTCTTCCTTCAAAATATACACATATTTAATTGAAGATCAATATAGGAAAAGGGTCAAAGAGTGAAGGCACATAAAATGTTCATTGTATTAAAAGATGTAAAGAAAGAAGTCTGTCAAAATCTGCACAGATAATGGAGATGGTTCACCATGCCAAGTTTTTGTGAAATGTTACTTCCATTGCTTTTAATGGGGGAAACTTAGATAAAGCAATATATGATTGTCACAAAAAGACAATGCTAGCTACAGATGATCATAAATACAATCATGATATAACTAGGAATGAGAATTGGATTAAACAATAGTATCTATGCAAGAGCTTTTATGTTGAAGATTGATTATTAAGAATTTATTGTGTGGTATGCATAAGATGCTTTTATGTTGAAGATTGATTATTAAGAATTTATTGTGTGGTATGCATAAGCTTTGGGTACATTCTGATAACGTGCAAGAGATGAGATGAGAAGTGCTACTTATTTACTATTAGCAAATACTTATTATAAAAGAAATTATACCCCATGAATCACGTGTCAATTTGAATAGGAGTACCAAGTGAGGACTAAGATCGACCAGAAGCATGCTATATTCAACCAAATTCATTCTACACATGACAAAAACTATAAGGATCATGTTTCTTTGCAACAAGAAAATTAATTTGTAAGAAAACAAACCTTACACTATATGAGTATATATGAAATGAAAATGCTAAGATGGAGATGCCAAAAAATGAGGGGTGTTCCCAATGAAAATGCATACATACACAAATAAATAGAGGCTATCAAGTGTTATCCCCTGAATCACATGTCCATTTGAAGATGATTATTGAGAAGTGTTACTAAGATCTACAAGCATATTCTATCAATATGATACATGGTACATTCACATAATTAACTGTAAGAACGATGTTTTTTTACAACAAGAACGTTAGGTTGTAAGAAAACAAAACTTGGACTATATCAAAATATATGAAATGGAAATGTTAAAATGAACATGTGACAAAAAAAAAAAAGATCACAACTGAAAATGTGTATCTAAACAAATAAATTGGGACCGGCAATTATTGAATGCATACTAGAAAAAGGTCATTTCATATGGTTGTGGTGAATGAAGTTACAAAAAACAAAATGAGGGGGCAGAGGAAACCTATATCAACAACTAAAGATCTAGCAAGAAAACAATTTACTCCCAAAGAAAAGAAGGGTAGTGAGTTTGTGATAGAGTATAAAATACATTTGGAAGAGATAAGATCAGCCAACAGTGCGATAGAATATTTCTCTCAACATAATGGGTGCATGCTTTTGATTCTAGGTCCGGGAGTGGTATTGAAAAATTCAACCAGTGTGGCAGTGTGCCAAGCAATCAGAAATAAATTTGGCAAAAAGGTAAAGAAAGAGTGTGGCAAGTATTAAAGTTGATGGTTCAGTGGGATCCGTCATCCCAACTGCTCAACCGCTTCAGACCAGGTCGAGAAAGAAGCAATGGCGGTTCTAAACTGCAAAAGAAGCAAATAAAATATCGTGGTACAGATGCTGACGGCAAAGGAATAAACAGTCGAACAATGAGGAACTATGAAGCCAAGTCGGAAGATCAAGCATAGTATAGCTTGTCACTTATTGAGGGGAAATATTTATTTCACGTTTTTATAACCCCTACAAGGTATCGTGGAATCTTAGGAAGGAAAACAATCGTATAAATGTAGCCTAATCTTTTCTTTGATTGCATAACAGTAAGCAACTCCAATCCCCATCCGGAAACCAACTTATTGAAAGCATCACCAGGGATACCACGAAGATTCATCAGTATTGCTACCTAAAAGATAACGGTTAAGAGGTTCACTTATTTATCAAAACAAATCTTTTAACATTTTAACCAAGTTACACCACTCACACAGATACACCAAGCCACGACTCACATCGAAGTCTATATTAATATCTATATTTCGTAGAGTAGTCTTTCGGTGCAATCACCAAACCACGACCTTTCCTCGCACCCCTGTAGACTGTCTCTACTATATCGATAAATTCCTGCTTGTCCTTGAGAGCCCAGTTGATTTTGTTGTTGTTTCCAGTGCCTAAATCAATCATGATATGCTTGTTGCGGAAAAAGAACATGACAGTAGAAGGGTCATACAGCTCATACATGGTATTGAAGTCAGGGACCTCTGTGATGTCGACAAGATATATGACAGCAAAATTCTTGATTGTCTCAGCTACTGACGCAAGCACTTCATCCATCTGGAACATCAAAACAACACACAATTAGCCAACAACATTATAAAAAAAGCAGCTGCTTAAACCAAGATAACGAAAGAAAATATAAGGCCAAAGGAAAGATTTTATATCTTAGAAGACTAAACCAATAATTTTGCTTGGATAATCCAATAATCTTCTATAGTTGGTATTTGTATAAATAATTTCTTTGCCTTCTATACACTTAATTTTTAGCTTGAAAGCAACTGAAGAATAGGCTGATAACAAGAAACATTATAACATGTGTCATATTGTTTTCTTGAATAATATGAACTTTCCATTACAAGATTCATGTCATTTAAGAATGCTCCCACAAGTTCCAGCGGGTTTCAGTTGCACTCAATGTCCCACAAATAGGTATTTGTATAAAATAGTTTCTTTGCTTTCCAGATACTTGCTTCCTTTTTTGCTTAATGCAACGGAAAGAACAGGCTGATAACAAGAAGAAACAATATAACATGTGCTGTATTGTTGCATTTAAGGTATGAATTTTCTATTAGAAGACTCCCATGTCATTTGTAAATGCTCCCACAAATTCCAGCGGGTTTCAGTTGCACACAATGTCCCATCTACCTATACAATCTCGACTCCAATTAAGTGTTGTTCTTTCAGTTACCTTTTTACACGCCGGGGAAGGGTACAGTAGAATTCAGCTAATATGATAATAGGGCTCTCCTCTGGAGTAAAAAGAAGATAAAAGACAATATCAAAACTTAATAATCTAATGCAAATATAAATAAAAAATAACTGCAAAAAAGAAAAAAAAATCTGGATAACCTTAAATTCATCCTGCCCACTAGCCTATAGAGGGGTTGCAGAAGCACACAAGCCATGTTAGCACTCTCTTTTTTGCAGAAAAAAGAGTGCTACCCGGTTCGAGATTTATCATATTTCAAGTAGAAATACGAATACGAATAAATATATGGTCAGTACCATTATTGAGAAATAATTGATGCAGAGAACGGTACAAATTAAGCCTGTACGGATATGACCTTAAATGTGTTACGCGTTAGTTCACTAGTCTATAAACTGACAAAGATAGGTGCAGCCCGCAAAGAATCTGAAAAAAAAAAAATGATCCCCTGCACCATAGCTTGTAAACGGAAATATCAAAGCAACCTCGCCCAGGATTGTGAGAAACTGAAACAAAGATGATGTTCCTATGAAACACAGAGAAGTAAGCGACTATATAAAAACAAGAGCAAGCTGGAGGTATAGGTATACTCCCTCCTCTATTAACAATTCGAAGGGTATCTTCCACAAAGGCAAAATACTCTTCAAAGGGTGTGCCATCAACTAGAAGGGACAACAGAGAAGGGTGCATCTGCAAATTCAGAAAACAAAGCCATAACAACAACAAGATCCGGAGAGCAGCCCAGCAAAGAGATGCCAAAGAGTTATAATAATTCTTTTTGCATCTTTAAAGAAATTGTTCAAGACGATGAAGATGACGATGACAATGAAAATAATAATAATTGTTATTATTATAGTTTTCAGATATCTATCACACCCTAGTCTGTTATCCAACAACGAACCAGTCAACAAGGGGTCAATTATGATTTATTAGAGCGCTTCCACAACCAACCTGAAGATTAATGAGGAAAAGCTTTAAGGTCTGAGGTCTCGAACTGGTTGAACTAGTGGGTGTACATGACATGAACATCGTAAAACAATATTGTAATATCTGACCGTTTATATAATGAAAGAAAATGCATAAACAGGAAACAAATGGATTGTAGATATATGCAATCATAAAATACTATACATCAGGACAGCAAAAAAATACTATCCATCAGTTGTATGGGTTCATGACAACATTTAGCAGGGTTTCAGCGATACACCAAATGGAAGACATTCAAGTTAAGAAGCAATAATGATACTTACAAACTAATCTAGATTTAGTGGTCGGAATTCTGATCTTAAATATTCAGGTTTGAAAAAAACACGAGTACAAGCTAGGTAGTTGTCCAGAAAACAATGAGTGTCTACAATACTTAAACATAATTAGATAGAAAAATAAATAGGCAAGAGAGTAGATGTAGCAAGCATATTCTGATTAGTAACATAGATTCTTCACTACTTTAGTTCATGTTTTCACTGAGATGCAAACAGTCTATAAATCTCCTTATCAGCCCTTCTTAAGTTAGGTCTATCTCTTCCTCTTTAACTCAAGATCTTTCGTCGAATGCATCAATCTAAAATCACCAAAGTTTGACAAACTTTGCTGGGTTTCAAGCTATAAACCCAAGCAATGCCAAACCACTATTAAGTCGAGGTAGGTCCCAACTTCGAACTGGATTCCTCCCTGTGTCCACGAGTTTAAATTTTCATAGCATGTCGTCCCAATATCATCAAAGTTGTCGATGTCTCACCAAAGTTGGCTATGTTGGGCCATAGTTGATAGGCTCGATCCATTCATCCTAACTAGTGCCCTAAAGCATATAATGCATAAGTGGCACCTCCAATTCTATTCACAACTTTGTAATATCAATTCATTTGTGTTGTAGCTGACACTTTTTGATGATGGTGATGTAACTGATTTTGACTTAGGGAGAACAAGCTACTTTTGGAAGTAAGTTCCAATTCTAAACTCATTTTCATAGTTTTTCACTTCAAACTAAATATAAATCTGTTTCTTCTCTAATAATTTTCCCTAAATGTCGATAGATCTAAAGATGGAATGTGTAAACTTTAAATTATACGTTAGCAAGATCTAAGTGGATCTTGTAATTTATATTTCATATGATATTATATGGAGGATGAATTGTATACAAGTATCGCTCATTTGACTCTTGCAACTACAAGTGTACATTGTATTACCCTAGGGCTAGAGAGTCGTGAATGGTAGTTCTTTTTGTGCTAAATTAACATATGTAAGTTAAAAGTTATACAAAATCAGAATTTTTTTCTAAGTTTCTTTCAAATTCACATTCTTTCTTCAAAAGTACCATATCAAAGTTGTATGGAAGTTTCATCTAAACTTCCTCTTACACACGAAGCAAAGTCGAAGTCCTGCACCATGGTTGCATGTATAGGACCATTGAAGGTGGCACTCTCATAGTTTGTCATCCTTACTAGCCACTGCCACTTTATTTCCATAAAATCGTTTCTAACAGTTTCTTTCCTTGTTTTTACACTTGCAATTTTTATGTTCTCACATTTTCCAGTATATGTATTCATTCCTTATATTTCACTTAATTTATTATTGAATTTCCTTTAAAGGTCATATAAACATAAGTCTAACGTTACCCACTCAAATCTTTCAGGGAAGGGAAGATATTTTAAATGGTTTGCATATATCCGACCTTTCTCAAAGATTGGGTTTGCTATTTAACTTTCTAGGTGATTCTGTGCTTTCACGAAAAAAAAACTTATCTCCTATTAAATTCCCAAGTGGTGAAAGCAAATACAATTGCAATTTTTATGCTCTCACATAATCCGGTATATGTATTCATCCCTTATATTTCACTTAATTTATTATTGACTTTCTTTTATAGGTCACATAAACATAAGTCTAACATTAACCAATCAAATCTTTCAGGGAAGGGAAGATATTTTAAATGGCCTGCATTCATCCGACCTTCCTCAAAGATTGGGTTTGCTATATAACTTTCTAGTTGATTCTGTGTTTTCAAAATAAAAACTTATCTCCTATTAAATTCCCAAGAGATGAAAGCAAATACAAAAATTTATTGAGTTTCCTTCAGTGGTAAGTACGGAATCAAGGATTCATTTTACATTTGATTGGCTGGTTTATTTCCTATAAGAAAAGAACCTATATGGTATGCTTTGACAAAAGAGTACCAAATATTGCATCATATCGAAAATAAGTCCTGAAGGAGCAGACTTTGAGTGGCACTTTTACAGTGTTTTTGTGTGGAGCAGTTAGAAACCATCACTTGCACTGACAGATTCAATAACAAGTAGCACTGTAATTTCTCCAGCCTAGTTCATTAAAAAATATGGAAAACGTGAATAATGCAAACAGTAGAAGGCTTCACTTGCTAAAGTGTCCTTCAACTATGAAGCTAACTTTTATTGGAACCTCCAACTCAGTTGGCAGCTCTTGACCGGCCAAGTTAAGTAGTGGTTTTGCCCTAAAGTGTGCTACATTGAGTTTTCTTAGTGTGTAAAAGTGTACTATAGAGGTTTTTTCCCTATCCAAATTGTCTTAATGCATGTTCCAATTGTAACAAGGGCTAAAAGGAAGAATTGCACTTCATTGTATTTTACACTGAAATGGTGCCAAGCGGGAAAGAAAATCGAAGCGTCGGACTCAACTTGTTTGGAACTGGGAGTACTGTTGATAGGTGGCGCTACTAGTCTCATTCTAACTATCTAATGGATAAAGATAAATTGTCTATAGTTGAGAAATGTATATTGTTCCGGGTTCATTGCTTATATAGTTCAATTAAATATCAGTGTCCTCAGAACAAAAAAGGATTTGACTTTGTTGTTTGATGAAACAGAAACGAAACAGAGAAGACGAGTGAAAGAAGTATCCGTATTGTAGACCCCAACTTAGATTGAGTTAAGACCTGAGATGGATAAATTGTATATGAGTAATCTACCTTCGCCGTCCGAATTGTAGGAAAGATAAATTCTCTACAGTAGATTTTTCCTTTCTCATGCTCTGTTTACTAGACAATGCAAGAATCCAAACTTGGACAAGAAGAAAATACGATTAATGTCAATCATAGTACCAGCCGAATATGCAGTCGAAGTTGTCGAGGACTCAGACGGCCCTTTCTGGATTGGGAGGGGGGGGTCAAGAAACATAGCAAGCAAGCAAATTAGTGAAGATACTGCCGTTGGTGATATTACCAACTAAAAACCTAACCTTAAGATCGAAAATTCTGATCCTTGATCTTCTACTCCAGACATTGCTCGTTAAGATCCACCTTTTTGAAGGTAGACATATCTAAAAGTACCAACAGCTTTTGTGGCTTCAACGTACCCTTCCTAACAGATATCAATAACAACAGCGCCACCGATCGGAGGATTAAAAAATCACGGAACTAATGGAAGGAACCGATATTGCCGATCGTCGGACGATTACCTGCATGCACGTGTCGTCCCAATCGTGGCCAAACCGTATGATGACGACGCGCTCCTCCTCGGCGAGGATTGCCTGGTCGACGGCCCACCCGGAGTGCAGGTGTGGAAGCAGGTACGACATGACTCTGTGGGTGGTAGGATGAGAAGGCTAACACTACGGGAGCAATTATATTGGATGAACGCTTCTCGATTATATTGGATGAACGCTTCTCGCGGAGGAAGATGGGAATTTGAGAGGAGAACCAAAACGAAAAAAACGATTGGCTGACGCCTGGGGAATCAGAAGCCGAAGCGGGTGGGCGCCTTTATATAGAGAGAAAGGGTGTGGAAGCGTCTCGAGAGTCCTGGACGTATTACGCCGACAAATACAATTATGTTTATATTTCGAAACTCGACTATCCATGGGAAAGTATTGTATTCTAGGATTTTTGGTCTTCGGCTAAGCCTGCGCGTTTGTCACAAGACAGAGATTCTGAAATATGGACCGGGTTAGTCAGGGTTTAGTCTGGATTCCGATGTTGGGGCAGTCAAGATGCAGTGTGATTTTGTTTGGCAACACAGTCTGATTCTGGTCAGCTGGTCTGATTTCAGTCTGACTGCAGTCTGAACCTGTTTGGCTGGAAGTCTGATTCTGTTTAGCAGCTTAGTCAGTATCTGCTTATTCTGTCATGTTCTTGCATCACATTTTGAACAAGTACGCAGAATGTGTATTTGTGATGTCACTTCAACATAAGTTTAGAATATATTAAAAATATATATATATTTTGTTATGTGGGTGTTATTTTGTATATTTATAATTGTGCAAATAAGATATAATAGTTCTAATTTTTACGTAGTGATTAAGAAGTAATGAAACGTTATTGTCGTCTGTAATGACATTTGCATGTGGTATATATGTAATGTTGAACATAGTTAATTGTCGTCATTAGTGTAACAAATTACATTATCGTCAGTCATAGTCAAGCTACATGAAATATGAAATTGGCCTAATATATTTTGTTCGTAACATAAACAAATTACATTATCATCAGTAAAAGCAACTGAATAATCATATTGTCGTCATTATTGAAACATAAACGATCACTGATAATAACATAATTGTTTACGGGTGATCTTCGTCAGGGGAGAAGGACATAAAATGGGAGCAATAAACAGTCAAACAAAAGCTAAGATTTTAACAAGGCAGTTTGGGGGGACATGGTTGGATGTGGATCTTGCTTAAAATAGGCCAACGTTATGGTCTCATTGTACTCGTCCCATGACACTGGGTTTGATTCCTGCACCGGCTGCTTGTTGTGTTGTTTGATATCGTCTTTTGGCCAAGCAAACAACAATGGCAAATGAGGAACATGCTGACTGACTTTGCCCTTGAGTTGATCATCGGTCCCAATTTTGCCCTCCTCCTCCTCCTTTGTGTGATTGCAATATGGTTTTTTGCATAAAAGGTTATCTTCAACATATTTTTGAATTTTTTCCGGTGACATCAAAAGTTTTTCAAATTTTGCCCTTGCCCTTGCCTTTGCACGCGATGTCGACATCTAAAATTAATAAAAACAAAGGTATGAACAAATAACAAAATTCGTAAATTAACAGTGGCATTAACATAATAATGAAGTAGGAAATTTGATCGCATTATGGTAGCAACATATAATAATGTAACACATAAGTAGAGAATGTAAATTGTTGCGATGCAAAAACACGACTACATTTAGCACATATGTTACAAGTTCATTTGTTTATTTCAATCGTCAGTGCTAAAAAAAATCCCTGGTGGGTAAGTGTGACGCGTCGTCAAGAAGTTGCGTTTAATCCCTTGTTGCGCGACCAATGTGAGGGGGAGGCAATAAATCTCCCAATATGAACATATTGTCTCTTACAGACTCTCTCTTGATGTATTGCCATCGCATTTGCAACTCAGACAATGAAATGTAAGGGCCTCCTGTTATGTATGAGAACTGGTGCCATGCCTCCATCCAAGCCAGTGTAGAGTATACTCCATTTACACATCTACCCACGTGATATTGGGTTCTCATCAAACCCCTGAGAACCATATCAAGCTCGGTAGACCACATAAAAGACGGTGTCGGCGGTTGGCCAGCCATATAACAAATTCTGTAAGTAAGGGTGTATATCACAATTAATTGTATTATTTGGTTCGAGCTAACGTTAAGCAAAATTTCAATTAATAACATACATCATTAATAAAATACTCATGAACATGAAGAAAATTTTCATAACACTTAAAATGTAATATGACGATTATAAAAGTGCCTAAATTAAACAAGTGTATGATGTTCATAACATCCATTGATAGTCATTTGAGGTGAAGGGATTTTCCATTCAATGTGATAGTCATTTTGTAATATGACGTTTACAGAAGTGCCAAAAATTCTGAGAAGACAATGTAAATGCATTTGCCATTCAACGTTATGGAGTCATTTGAGGTGAAGGGATGTCCAGAAGCAGACGACAATCTTCCTCCAGACTGACAACATTGCGTTCTAAAACCTCATGCTCATACTTTTTGTTAGAGTATAATTCATCGTAGTTGTAATGCATTTCAACGAAGTCCTTCATGTTCATCGCCTGACCCCACACTGACTTGCACTCAACAGTTAGTAACATAATCTCCGCTTTCAATGAATCAATTGTTGGGGGGATATCGACTGCCCAATGGAAGTATCTGCATCGGTGTTTTCCCTAAAATGTAGTACAAAGTACAAGTTAATGGCAAAGAATGCGGAGCCCCGACAAGGAAAGTGTATTATTTATTGATGTACTATCACACCTCACGAGTAGGGCATATGTAATACATTTCTCCCGGCCTTTGACTCAGAATGGCAAAGTCATTTAACCTTGCATCCTCTGTGTTAAGCCGTAAGGATGCATTTAGCCCACAATCACACCTCGGAACCCTAGATGGAATCATCGACATCTAATAAAACAAACTTGACGATTAATAGAAAAATATCGAGTTCGTGACATAATTTTCAAAGATAATATATAGACCATTTGATCAGGAGTACTTAATTGTTGCAACAGACAAGTGTAGTTAATTAGGACATATCATAATATAGTATTTCTATTATGTATTGTATCCATCTTCTTCTGTTGAAGAGTCATTATCGCTCGTTATTTGAAGTCGGTGGCGAAGATATTGGCACCTCTCCCACATACTTGAAATTTCTTCTTGTAACCTATCTGTGTCTGCTCTTGTTGAATAGACAAAGACACAATGTTCTGACCAAAACTTGCGTTCGCTACGTGCATATGCGAGCTGTGATACCATTGCATCCCTAATTGCAGTCAGCATAGCAACTGTAGGCGGTACTTGTTGTGCGGGCAACCTCATATGGCATCTGGTTGGTACAAGACCCCTACCACATGTAAAATATGGCATGTGGGGATTGTTGTCTTCAAACCGTCCGTTTGCCGCATCTGTGGCATCCATGTACACTCGTACGGTGCACTGCATACCACATGGGCACGACGGCATATAATTGGCCATTTCTAGATAGAAAACCTAATGAGACATAATTTCACATTGTTTTTAAGTAGGAAAAATTGTAGTGAACAATACAGTTTGAGAAAAAAAGTTGTCTGTTAAAAAGGAGTAAGTGAAACATGTTGTAGAACATGTTACAATGTCTGCAAGTTAGAAAACAAATGTATAAATCACTGATTTGCCCACATAGAATTGGCAACAGTTTCACGCAAAACATCTCCCTCTCTAGCATCGGCCTGACTTGTTTGTTGCAGAGAACTCAATTCGTTCAAGATGTCAGTGGTAGTATGAGGCTCATCCAAGTTTTCGTACATCATAGGATCACCATCATTTTACCATCGGATAAAATTGTGAACGATACAACAAGCCATTACAATCCGAGACTGAGACTGCACGGGAAAAGTTGCTCCTTTACGAAAGTAGGAAAACCTCTTCTTCAACACACCGAAGGCTCGCTCGAAAACGTTACGTAGTTGAGCATGTCGGTGGTTGAACATTTCCTTTTTGCTTGTGTATGAGCCTCTGTTACCCCGATACTCTGCTATATGGTAAGCAACGTTTTGATATGGTGCAAGAAATTGTCTGGTGTTGGCGTACCCTGCATCAACAAGATAGTACTTCCCAGCGGGTACTTTGAACCCGCATGTGGTTGTAGCTGTCTGAAGTACCCTTTGGTCAGCAGCAGATCCCTCCCAACCAGTCATGATATATGTAAACTCCATTGAGAAGTCTAGTGCAGCCATGACATTCATGGAAACATTCCCTTTTCTATTCCTATATCGGTTCTGCTTTTCGCGCTTCACCAAAACGGGGATGTGTGTCCCGTCAATTGCCCCAATGGCATCCTAAGACAAGTATATAAGAAATACGCAAGTAAATACCAAACTCAACGATGACGATAGTGGTTATATTAACAATGGAATGGACAATGGTCAACTAAGTGATGGTCATACCTTGAAGTAAGGGTAAAATCTTGGACTCTCGGCGATGCGGCGGTGCGGAGTTGTGGATGCAGTTGGAATGACAATATATTCACTGCATAAAGCACACACTACATCCAACACCTTGTTAAACTTTCTACTTATGGTCTCACCACTGTGAATGTAGTCCTCAGCAAGAACACGGTTGGTATGGCCATGGCCAACCATTTGAAGGAAGTAGAAAATTGCCTCCACTGATGACACACCTCTGGTACTTTTCAACAAACCTCGGTCCTCAAGTTTGTCAACAAAGGCTAAAACCGTGTTGGGTAGCATACGGTACAGATCGTACGCCCTCCTTTCATGGCCGGTTATTATTTCTAAAACCTTTTGATGGCCGCTCCTAATACTAACCGATCTCGGTATTGGTTGGTGTGTGGTTGCGGCGTCTGAATTTTGCATGATATTGTGGGAAATTTGGTCGGCTATTTGGTAGGATATTGCGTTAGCAATGTCATTAGCCGGACTGGACATAAGATGCAGTAGTTGTAGAATGTCATCAGTTGTTTCATATGGATGCATACCAGCCATCACGTCTATAATTAAAAGCGATTATCCGCATCAGGGAAATATCGAGGTATTGCAGAAATGAAATTAGGGCTATAGCGACAAAATAGCAAATACTGACCAAATAGCAAATAACAAGATAAACCATTACATAGTACCATAGTTTAGAGATTGTTCCCAACAGAATAAAATAGTACAACAACAACTTCTGATAAAGTTCATCGAATAAAAGGCAGGATAGTGATATACTTATTAAATTAGTCAACCTCAAAAGTACGGTGGAGATTGTGGCGTGAAAGGTGATTGTGATGCAGAAGTTGTGTTCTTCATTTCCCACAAGTCTTGCAACCAAATGGTAATTTTTTGTGGGGTGTCCATAAGGCTTAGGTAAATGTTACGGTTAGCTGGATCTTTTATGGCGTGCACAAGAGTGGTAAAAACTGGGACAAGGGCGTCAGGGTAGGTTGCATGAAAGTGGTATAAAATGGTTTGGTATTCGTCTTTATCATTACACCTAGCAGCAATTCCGCTGCCCATCTCATGTACCTTGGAAAACACCTTTGTGAATTCGGACACAACATCATTAGACATGACACAACTGTCCTGTGAGCTTGACGCTCGCTTCCTACGTCTGATCGTGGTGGGAGTCGTTGGACCAACACCTTGGTTGTGTGATCCGCCATTGGTGTCCTCACTTTGTGTCCCAGAATTAACCATGTCTTTAGTGAAACCGGCTGGACCCGTTGGTTCAGGGCTGACAAATGAATCAGATGCATCTAGGTCAACAGCAACATCATCTTCAGATGCAACATCAGAAGGAGGTTGTCTATCGGTTGAGGACATTGCATGATGGCCCCTAGCTATGTTCCTCCCCCCCCATCAGCTCGACGTCGTGGTAGTGGTAGAATGGTCTGTTGATCAATCTCTCTAATTCCCTGTTTGCCTAAAATAGGGGACAACTACTGATTAGGTCAATAGTAACAAGTTTAATTTAATATATAATAGTCAGGGGAGTATATATTATTAGACATACCGCAAGTGCCTCCCTCCACTCCGGGGTGTCAGGCAATATTAGCTTGTTCCTGCTGTCATCCCATCCAACACCACTTTTGTTGGTCACCAGTTTTATCTTTGCATAGTCTCTCCTGAGGTTCTTCCACCGAGTTTTTAACTGATCCAATGTACCCTCATTCCTCCCCATCCTGATATGCCAATAGCGTAGCGTCTCCCTCCATGTGTCCCTAGTAAATATTCCATTGACGCACCTACCCATGTCATATTGTCTCCTCAATGCCGCAGCCAGAGCCTCATCCAACTCTTTCGACCATACAATACGGAACCTCGGGTCGAGTGCAACCATAGTAGCAATGACACTGCAATATATCAATTTAGTGTGGGTGTTTAAACGAAACCATTATACGAACCTAGTATGAGACTACGCAGTTGAAAGCAATAACTTGTATTGAAGTAGGCTAAGACAAGATCCATTACCCGGACCAGTCGTAAGATCCAAAATATGTACAACAAATTAAAAATTGTAGTTAAATTTGAAATGGTTGTAGAAAACACATCATCAAATATGTTCATTACAGGAAAACTACATAAATAGCAAGCATTCAGCATGGCATTCACATTAAACGTGTTCGTATTGCTCATGAGATATACCTGGTAAGCCCAAGTGAAGGTTGAAGAGAGTTGCACGGCCAGCGACAGGGTCAGGGACGGTACATACAAGAAATTCAGTGGGAACACATATTAGCCGAAATAGTGGTATTATTTGCAATATAATCAACAAAATACTAATGGGTGTACATTTTGGTCTACATGAAAAATAAAATAATTCATTCAAGCTAACATTAAAATCATTCATTCAAGCTAACATATATCACAAAGCATATTTGTTTCACAACAGAACTGCCATTTGAAGTATATATCCCTATATATCACAAAATTCCTATACTAACTGGTAAAAAATTACTAACCTCACAACACAACTGAATTTGAAGTATATATCCGTATACTAACTATATATCCCTATACTAACATATATCCCTACACTAACATATATCACAAAATTACCCATACTAACTATAATTTCAGGTGTATATATATTTTTATTATAAATATGATCATGATTTTATCTTGGAAATAAAGATGATACGATTCATGACATAACCTCATAAATTTGACCCAAACTGCATGAATGAAGTCTGTGCAATTGACCACAAGTCCATCTTTCACAAAGTAAAATATTTACAGGTACAATTACAGCTAAGAATTATAAAATATTTATATATGTCTGCTATATCAATAGTGTGTACAATTTACACATTGTAAAAATATTGATATATGTCTGCTATATCAATAGTGTGTACAATAGTAACATTGTAAAAATATTGGTATATGTCTGATGTATCACAACCCTAGCACAACAACCACAATTTGCATAATTGCCGCCATATAGTTTTCTTTTCATGCCTAAGGTTATTATGATATAATGGACAGTAGGGTTCTCATATAAGTTGACAATATAAATAAGCTTGTACTCGAACTCCTTAAAACTCAACACTTCTACAAGCATTCACAGCAATCCAATTTGAACATAAGATTTGAGTAAAAGATTGAGCAGTTCTGCTCATACAGTGCAAACAAATCACTAATTAGCTAATCAGGAGCATGTATCCTGATATATAGAAGGTAATATACAGAGAAGCTAAACAATGCACTATAAGGAGCTAAGGGCATATTTGGCAGCATACTTCTATAATCCCAGAAAATTAAACATGGGAAGGATTATTAAGTAGTATAGCAATTATAGCTGATATGTGCATGATTGAAATCGAGATTCTGGACTATCGAGTATGCTCCAGTGTGTAAAATAAAGATATGATACTCATTAATATTATTTTTTAAACAAATAGTATTAATGTTACATGTCTTTTCTCCATCCAAGGCAGTATCTTGTGTGCATTTGTTTTGATCATAGCTATAAATGTCAAAGTGAGGGCCATGTCGAGTATGCTCCAGTGTGTAAAATAAAGAACCAAAAAATAGGATTCTTCACCATGAAGAGAAATTGATCTTACAAAAAAATGAAACCACAATGTGTTTGTGAATGAGAATGCATTCAACTTCTATTGAGAAACCCATAGCATTTTGAGAAAAGTCAAACAAAATTTGTTTGCTATGATTTTAGTCATGTATATAGTTTGATTCATTTTTTTTCACTCTGTTTTTTCTTACTCTTGTGTAATTAGATATGTGAAACAAGATGGGCCTACAATGATACAACCATATATAGAAGGAAAAGAAAAACCAAAAATGTTACTTTTGATAGTTGGAATAGTATCAATCTCTACACAGGCAAACTATATCACATGATACACTATCATGATTCAAGGAGATCCCAATTTAGTGAGTGATGATAGTAATCACTAGGTGGGTGTACAAACCAAGCTTAAAACTACACTAATTCTAGTGGTTGAGTGTTTTCCTAACCGAACATGTTGCTGACAAGTTGCAGGTGAACAAAAAAGTATTGCCAAATTCGGTCCAAAGTAAGAAACTACTTGCATATTAAAAAGTAAGTCAATTTTTATAATGGTATTAGCCTGAGTTTGAGGACAGTATTGATGATATTTAATTAAAATAACTAATATAGTTTGTCAATAAAATATTATTTGCATATACACTAAATGGACAATCTTATTATTTGAACAAAAAGAAACATGTTTTGAATAAGATACAGTTGTATACAAAATAGAATCATAGTTAAGATGTACACAGTATGTTAAAAGCATGTTTACTAACAATCCAGACACTGATTAAAATCTCTGGTTGATCTAAGAATTTTTAGATCACTAATTAGCTAATCAGGAGCATGTGTCCTGATATATAGAAGGTAATATACAGAGAAGCTAAACAATGCACTATAAGGAGCTAAGGGCATATTTGGCAGCATACTTCTATAATCCCAGAAAATTAAACATGGGAATGATTATTAAGCAGTATAGCAATTATAGTTGATATGTGCATGATTGAAATTGAGATTCTAGACTGGAATAATTTTTGAGTTCATTCATACAGGTCCTAAGGTATTTTCTATCATCATCACCACGCTCAAGAATTACATTCATTTTTTAATCCCACGAGATTAGAAACGCGCACAGTAGCTTTGAGGCTCACGTTTTTTCAGTTCATTCAAGCTGGCTCCTTGCAACCTTTTTGACAATGGAAGTCGAAGATACCATTTTGTCCTAGAAATTAGTGTAATTACGAGGTACTCTAAAGTAGTCTATCATCATCACCACGCTCAAGAATTTCAAAGTACCAAATCAAAATCTGTTAGAAGCACAATTCATCAATCAAATGCAGTAACAAACATGAGGGGAGAAATCATACTAATAGGATAGTAAATACATCTCTCCTTCTTTATTGACTGAGATAAGACAATTACTGCATTGGTACTTTGAAAGCAGGTCGGCGGAGACAAACCTTGCAATGTTACTGAAAAAGGGCGGCGGAGACAAACCTTGCAAGCAGGTCGGCGAGACATATACCAATTTTACAATGTTACTGAAAAGGGGCGGCGGATACCTACCTTGCAAGCAGGTCGGCGACTTCCCACAACAGGGGCTCGGCAGCGATGACGGAATAGAAGACTGTGTGGAGGGTTTGAAGCTGAAAAGCGACGAGATCGTTGATGAAGTGCAGAACTATATAGCAGGCGCGACAGTGGTTGCCCTTCCTAGGGTTTACTGCACGACTTGTACACGGTGAAATGGGGCACTTTGATGTGAGTTGACAACTCGGGAGGGTTCCTTGTCCGCGTGTAGACTGCCGGAGTAGCTCGGCGCTTGCAGACGATCCACTACACCCATACATCCGCTTGATTGACCTGGTATTCCGCCTACTCCACTGGGCAGGGTTTGGCGTATGCCAGTCGCCTGGCATGGCTTTGCCGCTAGAAACGACCGTTGGAAACGATGGGTCAGCTTTATTAATGGCGATAATAGTAATGGCGAGTCGTCTCGAGGTCTCGGGAGAGGAGGTCTCGGGAGAGAAGAGAGCATAGACCACAGAGCAGAAGATAGAGCAGGTAGAGGGGAAAGGCAAAGAATGTCGGGATGGGTGTGGGGCGAGGAGAGGATCAGGTCGCCAAAACCGGTTTGTGAACCGGAATCCCGCCCCTCGTGGGACTGGAACAACCCGGGTTGGGGGGTTCCGTTATCCCATAACGGAGGATTTTTAGGGTTGCGAACCAAACACGAATCAGCCAAAACCGGTTTGTGAACCGGAATCCCGCCCCTCGTGGGACTGGGACAACCCGGGTTGGGGGGTTCCGTTATCCCATAACGGAGGATTTTCAGGGT
The DNA here is from genome assembly GCA_963693085.1 of Alisma plantago-aquatica. Classification (NCBI taxonomy): domain Eukaryota; kingdom Viridiplantae; phylum Streptophyta; class Magnoliopsida; order Alismatales; family Alismataceae; genus Alisma; species Alisma plantago-aquatica. Next base: position 312,929,717 of record OY856412.1, read on the forward strand.
TGCGAACCAAACACGAATCAGCCTCAAACCGACAGTTGTTTGGCAGGGTTGGCACTAAAAGACAACACGAAACCGGGTTTCGGTCCCGTGCCAAACGCAGGCTAAGGCTCTCTTTGGTAAAGCATAGTCAGATGACAGAGAATAAATTTAATATATATCTTTACATTGCAAACTCAAACAATTACTCCCAACTAGGACTGATCGAATTAGCCCTAATGGTCTTATTGGTAAAATTTATATTAATGAAATTTAAAGTAGAAGTTTGTTTGGTAGAGTATAGGGCATGTTTGTTTAGGTGCATTCAGCCATATATTGGATTAAATGATCCATCAACACAAATATTAGGTTTGTTTTACAATAATGGGCATTTTTCTATTATCAAGCAACTCCTAAATGAGGCCATCACGTGGCGGAACCAGAAAATTGCATAAGGGGGGCTGAGTTAGCTATACATGGCACTAGTTGTGATAGGGGGGGCTGAGTTAAAAAAGTATGCCTACAATGAGATTTGATCTTGAGTCTATAGTTTAGAACTAATGTAATTCTACCAATCCAGCTACAACTTTGTCTTGTCATATAAAGAGCTCGTATATGTACTATATTTATAATACTAAATATGCATAAATACATATAAATAAACATTTAAGATTTTGGGAGGGGGGGCTGAAGCCCCCCCCCTCGAGGCCATCTATTTCAAAAGCGTCAGGCGTCGACATCCCACATGTTGTGTTATTTGACTCCGTAACATCGCAATGAAAAACAGATTCTGCTTCCCAGTCCGTTACGCACATTGTGTATCAAATCAAACCTAACATTGATAGCTGCAACGGTTTTTCTGAGATCAGGTGAATCCATCATTCCCTCAAAATCCACCGGAATCCTACAAAGCAAACGTGCTCATAGTGGAACGATAGAATAGAAGTTTAATGTACATTTTTAATTGCAAACTCGCAAACTGCATCCAACACACTCAACCAAACTAATCCTAAACAAAGAGACATAGAGGGGACTCATATATTTAATTAAGAACTTGGTAGCAATCATAAAAAATATGGATAAAAATAGTATCATAGTACACAGTCAACATAAAAAGAATGCAGTCTAAGTTTTACAACACGATAATTACATTCAAGATACCATAATTGTAAAACCCATTTGTCTCCATGCCAACAAACACGTACCCACCCTTCCCATCCATTCCCCTCACTTCCATTTCCTTTTCCTCTATTTGTTCACAAGTACCAAATAAAATATAAGCAAGAAGCTAAGCACTGTATAGAGGAAGGGTAAGGCGTCTTGTTTTTGTAATTAAACTCTTGTGAGATACGTTGTAATCGAATAGAGAAGACTTGGGATGACGGTAGTCTTGGTTTGTATTTGTGAGTTGGACTCTTTTCCTAGTTGAGAGTTCCCCTTGTCTGGGGTAAGATCTAATTTGTGCACTATGATAGGCTAGTAAAAGATCACAAACACGACGAGGATGAGTAAGATGTTGTCCTTCTTAGAAAATTTAACTTTGATACAACCAATTCTCTCTCCATATCTATTATATTCTAACAGCATGTGTGATATCCTAAAAAAACCCTCCAAGAGATAGAAAGGAAAATTGTGACCTTCCCTTTGAGTCGATAGGTGGAGATAAGAGACACCACTAAGATAGTTGTAAGATGGTTGATTTACCAAAAGATCAAGAGGCTCTATCATCCATAAGTTTGGAGATGGGTTCCTAAACTTGTCTCACTATTAAATCGTCATGGTAGATTCTAGAAGTATACTCTATATGAACCCAGTAGGAGAAATACGGGAGAGATAGTTGGACCCAAGGTGGTGACCATTGATGTAGTCTTTTTTTAAGGTTTCATCTTCAGTCGCATCTAAAGTGGTTAGAATGTATGGAATTCATTTTGATATATGTACAACTATCTATGTTCTTATGGACGTTCTTTACATATTTTCCAGGTACTTGGACCACGCTTTCGATGGACGGGAGAGAAGGAATGTGATCCTAGGGTTCCTTCAACATTGGAGAAGTCTAAGCAAGGTCCAAGAGCTCCCCCAACCTACTCCTAGTGGCCAAGACTCAACTCAAGCAAAGAAGTCCATAGAAATCCAAAATTCAAACTCAAAGTGTTTTAGAAGACCCCAACATGGACGTGGTGCCAAGAGACGGCCGTGCTAATCAGAATCAATTTCACATCAAAATCACAGAAATAAGCATTGATGACAAAGCTCAACAACATGACCATGAAAGTTGTCAAGGCCGTTGCAAGAAGGACCCGACACGACCGTGCAGCCTGCCAAAGACGTGGCGCTAATGCCCCAGTATATCCGTGCTTAGAAGAATGGCTACCTATCCCTCCTCTAAAACGAGCATGGAACTTCACACGATCATTCTGCCTTCTTCCCACCACGGTCATGCCACCAACCCCCCCTCCAACTCCAACACACAACCTAATGTTTTCTCCGTTTCTCACCTCAATTGTTCCGTCCTAGCACGATAGTGGTGCACCCCTATCACCATGGTTTTGGGGCATAGTACGACCATGTTGGACAAATTACCTAGCACAATTTTCAACTGCATTTACCATTATAACCCCCACTTGACCTAGTGATTTCCTACCACATATATATACTTGGGCAGCAGCTGGAACACAAGGTTAGCTACCTCTCAGTCACTCCCAGTCTGCTCTTATCTATCCATTCCACCCTTCATTCTGTTCCACTTCCATTCCATCACCTTCCACCCCAAAACCCTTCTTTTTAGGATTTTGACCATTTTCCACCCCATTCCCATGTCATCCTACTTTGGATGAGGGAGGTGCTCGAGTTGCTATTTCTAGGAGGTGCAGAAGGAGGAGTCTCAGCCAAGCTACCATGACTTTCCACTCCTCTACTCCTTCTTTCTCTATTTTTGTATTTTCCTTTATTATGAGTAGCTACGCCCCTTAGGTGGACTGTTTAGGGTCAAAAATATTACTTTGATACCATGTTTGGGAAAAGTGATAGGTAAACATTGTAATTTCATTTGCTAATGACTATGTTCTACTTTTATCTCATTCCTCATAAGTTGTTTTATTATTTGTGCTTGAAATCTCCTAGGATTTTAGGAAAATTTCTTATATTTAGTTATTTTGGGATTGCTCCTAAGTCCAATTAGTAGATACCTAGATACCTATCCATCTTCCTACATGTGAATCAATTCTCCTACACCTAGGTGAGAGATCAAGTACCTAGTTTAGAATAATTTAGTGTATTTGGTTTGCAGCTTCCTAAAGTCTAGATGATAGGTGATGTGAGGTGTAAAACCCTCACTTCTACCCTCCATTATTACCCTCAGCCCCCAATTTCTGTAAGAGCTTCTATCATAGAAACCTAGACTTGATTAGATCTTAAAAGAATTCCATCTAAACCCTAATCCAAGTGACCCTTGTTAGGTTGAATAGGAGATAATATGGGTTAGTTCCCCTATGCACACCTTACTCCACCCATGGCCAATTAGCAGTTTAGGACAATTCATTAGCATATGTTTGTTGTTTGGTTTGGTAATTTAAATAAAAGAATAATATTTACATGTTATGGACTCCAACTCGTTTGAAAAGTACATTTCTCCAAACAACCAACACTTCCCATAATCATCTAAAATACTAATTTGTCTTCTTGCTTAGCTAATCTTTACTTATTTAGCTCTTTACTTGCTTAATTAGTCCATTGCCTTGCTCTTGCCTTAGTTCTTGCTAGTTTAGGTCTTAATTTCTCTAGTTGTCTAAATTGCTAGTCTATGGTAGTGTTAGAATCTCACATTGCTTACCTTAGTGTAATTTGCTTCTTTCATTGCTTAGCTTCCTTTTTTGCTCTGTCAAGGGTTAGCTTAGGTTTTTCTTCGTGCTTCCCAAAATTGCTTGCTTGAACCTTTAGTATAATCAATAAAATCAAAACCTGACCCTTTAACCCTAGAGTTTGCATTAGGAACCTTGCCCAAAACTAGCCTAGCTCTAGTGCCCCCCTCTCTTGGGTAGGACCCTAACTTGCCTTCTCCTATAATACGATATAATCTTGTGCATTTGTGGGGTTAATATTTCTATAATGTCCCAGGATTTGAGGCCTCAGATAAAATGATCTTATAAGGAATGATTGTACTACCCATATCACTAAGGTGCACCTCCTTTTCAGGAAGCCCATCACTAAAGAACTTTGTGGTTAAGTGTGTTGAGCCCATAGTAGTACTAGGATGGGTGACCAGTTGAGAAGTTTATTGTTACAACCCCAATTTTTGGGTTCTTTTGGTGAGAAATGTAATTTCTCATATTAAAGATATTAGAACAAATAATGATATAATTTGTTTTGAATAAATGATTTTTGTTTACAATAGCCTTGTTGGTTGTGTTGTGGGCTTTATTGGCTATTGGGCCCAATAACAAGGAAAAGACATAAGGAACTCCATTATTAATAAGAAATGGAGAAAAGAAAAATGTAGAAACCTCTAGAGGGTAAAAGAATTTAATCCAAAGGTGGATTTCGTGCCTCTTGGATTCCTTGGGTTCCAAGGAGTCCAAAGTTGCAAAGAGAATGCAATAAGAAAAGAAGAAGATCAATTAAATATTTCTTTATTAAGAAAGAAATTGAAAACAATGATAAAATGTGGAAAATAAGTGGAAAGAGGTATAATTGAGTTATCCTTGGTGGATTTTCATATCCAAAGGATTCCTAATGTTAAAAGGAATGACAATGAGGAAAATAAAAAGAGAGATAAACATAAATCCTCAAAAAGAGATATTTTGATAAGAAATAAATGGGATAATGAGAAATAATGGATAAAAGATAATTAAAAGGCTAAGGTATATCCCCAAGAAGGGATTTTGAGCCATTAAGGTTCCTTGAGGTTCAAGGAACTCAGAATACTAATTTAATAGCAAGGGAAAGAGAAAATATGTGAGAAATATATATAATTAAGAGATAACTTGTATATAAAGAAAAGTATCTCATACTTTCGATTTTGAGTCCCAAATTTGACATACACGTGAATTAAGTCTTTATTAACTTTCCCTTAAAGTTTGGTATTAATTAGATAATCGGTCTAAGAGTTATGATTTATACGAAATCTAATAAAGTGGAAAAGGTAAAGGAAATAAAATAAATGTCACAGCATATGGTTTATGAGGGAGTGACACGGATCATTGGATCTTGATCCAACGATGGATGTGTGTTGCCCAGTTCCAGCCGAACTGGGAAGTAGGATGTTGGATGATGATTTTTTCCAACCCAAATTTCTCTTGACCTGATGCATGTACATCCAAGGAAATTGTTCCTTCATGGTTGGGAGAGGTTTCCGCTCAAAACCGACCTAGGTTTTGTTGGGTTTCCAGCTATTTCTAGAAAACGCCCAAATTTCATTGGGCAAGGGTTCGACAGTGAGGCAGGGAGCAAACCCTAGCCACCCATGCCTATATATATAGCCATCTTCGACTTCGGGCGTCCCTCAAGAACTAGAACGGCTGCTCTAAGAGCCCTAGTACCCTGTCCATCTCGTGATTGTTCTCTCTCCGGCGAGCCTCCTCCGTGGCACCACCACATGGTCTGTAGATAGAAAAGAGGAAGAAGATGAGAGGAGGACCGTCTGATCGGGGTCCACGATAGATGCGCAAAGGACATCCACGGCTCAGGATCGTGCGCGCCTTCAACTAAGAGAAAGTGGATACGAGCGACCTCAGCTGCAAGATCGGGTCAACCGCTGACCGCGATAGTGATCCGACGTCCCTCGTTTTTTCAAAAAGAAAGGTAATTAGCCTCTCTAATTAGAAAATCCAGAAAATGCCTTTTTCTTGTAAAAAGCGTAGTAATTAGTAGGAAGGTCAGATGAAGGAACTTAATACATGAAAATTGATCAGAAGAAAATGAGGAATGCAATAAAAATATAATTGGGTCCTTATTCTGATTGAAATTCAAAAAGTATGTAAAGATGCTATCTTTAATGGTTTAATTAATGCAAAACCCAAATCTTTGGTGATTAATGATTTGGGAAGGGTTAAATGGATGTTTAAGTTGATATTAACCTGGTAATTACAAAAAGGAACATTAAGAACAAAAAGGATGACCTTTGCATGTAATTGATTTAATTTAGAGTTTCATGTGCATGAATATACTTGAATGGGCCTTGAAACCCTAATATTGGTAAATGCAACTCTTAATGGCTTTAATTATTCAAAAATAGTGAACAAAGCTAAGATTTGATGATTCTAAGCTATTTTGAGTATAAAGATTTCTAATTGTGGATACACACCTTTAATGTAGAAATTAGGGTATAAAGATTTCTAATTGTGGATACACACCTTTAATGAATAAAGGTAGAATTAATGACAATTAGAATTCATATGTGAATTAGACCATAATGAACTATGAATTGATGATAATTGAGCATAATGACTTTGTCATAGATTAAAAGGATAAAAATGGTAGCTTTAATGTAAAAGAGGCTTAATGGACTTAATTGATGATTAATTGTGCTATTTCTAAAATTAAGGTTATATGTTGTAAAAGGTAACCTTAATAACTTTCATGAAGGATAAATGAGAAATTAGGGTTTAAAAGAGTAAAATGAAGTAAAACCCTAATTGCAAAGTAAACCCTAAAAGAGGTAGAAATCCTAAAAAGGAATAGATACCTTAAGTATCAAGATGGTTTGAATAGATTTTGATAAAAAGGAATTGGATGTAATTTTAGGACTCTTGTACTTGCTTGATTGGATGTCTTGATTGATTGGACTATTCTATCTTAATTCTGCCTAACAGGTATGTGGTTAATTACGAGTAATCACATTAGTTTTCCCGAAGGTTTCTCAGATGGTTAATCACATTGAAAATGCCATGTATTATATTTATAGATTGCTGAAATGGTTAGGAACTCTCCCAACATTCTACAAAAAAGTTGTTGGCCATCATGAATGCAAAGGGGTGTCTACTCAAGGAAGACAAGAGGTCTCATGATGCTCATACTTTTCATTGGTTCTCAAGTTTTATTAGATGAATGTGTAGATGTAAAATTGGTAGAGGGACACATGTGTTTCATTGTTTTGTAGCTTTATCAACTAACAAACACAAAGGCATTATAATTAGACAGAGCAGAGCTTCCATCAATAGATGACACTAGGACCTCATCAGTAGATGACATGTAGGACTTTCATCAAAAGGATATGTAGGATTTCCATCAAATTGTGCTAATTAAACTTCCATCAGTTTTAGATGATGGAAAGGCAGAAGGGCCATCATTTGTCATGTGTAGTGGTTACATTGGATTGATGCTTAGAATCTCATCGGTGGATGGTTTTTGGTTGTCAAATGATCAAAAGGTAGAAGGTTCATTGGTCTCTTAGTAGAACTTTACAATGGTCTTTGGTAGGTGGGGGTTCTATTAGTTGACAATCAATGGAAGTGTCGAATGATGTGAGCCAATGATAGTTCAGCTAGGAAAATAGGCTATTGACATTGTTCAACGGGCATGTGTTGATGATTTCATTGACAGATGAAAGATCGATGGAGATCTTATCCAATATCATATTTTTCTTTTGCCCGTAGGTCACCAATGGGACCATTGCACCTATGTTGGTGTGTAGAAAATGAATCTCAAACCTGGCATGAAAACCAAAGTATTTGATCAATACCTTACAAATTAACATAAAATTAAGGGAACACCAAATGGAAGATACTAAAGTAAAATGAGGAATATGAATGCAAAATTAAGCTTAAAATACAACTAAAAATAGGATGAATATGCATTCATCATCTATTATACTATGATACTTCTTCTTCTTGATGCTATATTCAAGGGGAAATGACCAATTTGCTACCTTCTACATGAAATCTTATATATGGGGGATGTTTTAGTGTTTTCATTTTGTGTTGCAAGATCTTGGGGAAAATCAAATTATCTATGGAATATTGTGTTGCAATACCTTGGGAACATCAATTTTTGTATTGGCTATTGTTACTTTTGTATGTATTAGCAAGATGGACATAGGTACATCGGCACTCTAGTGTGAGGGGGAGTGTTATAGTTTTTATTATATTATGTATACATGCATGTATATGATTGTACTATTAGGGTTTCACACAACATGTAACGTTTCCCTCTCCTATATGTAGGAGTGATTTTGTATGTAATAGATCAACTAATTAGTCTCCATCTTACTTTCTATAGAGAGTATACAGAGCATCATAGAGAATGACCAATTTTTTAACAAAAAAAGATGTTTTCTAGAATGATAATAGGAGGTTTATAGTGCTAGAAGGCTAGACTCACATTTGAACTGGGGACTATGCACTCTTAAAGTAAGAAATAGCATAATCACCTCTAGGTTTGAATGTTGTAATATACAAAGAAGATATAATGTACACCTCTTAAAAGTTGAGAAAGAAAAAAGGAGTTGTATAGAATCTAAAATTATCATTGTTTCCCCTTTCTTCTCCATTGAGATAACATAAAGCGCATGTTTCAACATTTTTGGTCTAAAGACAACTAGATAGATTGAATGGGATTTACAAGGGGTATAATTCCCTTGATTTTCATGTGGTGCTTTTGGGTAGATAGATGTGCAGTAGGCATTTTTGTATATATACATAAAATCAATTCTGAAAATGAAATTGCCAAAATTTAGCAATAGGAGAGAAGAGAAAGAATTTGGGGTGAATATGGGGAGAACCTAGACGAATTTAGAAGTGCTGGTTAAAGAGGTTCAACTCTAATATTCAAATTAGTATATTCAATTTTTAGTTGGTGGCCTGTGATAGGGTAGAATTTGGATAATTTAAGATGAAAATTTGGCTTCCACAACTTAGAAGTCTTCTAGAAATGGGATGAATGCCTAATATCTTAGTGTGTCTCTTAGGTATTATGGTGGACCATATGTAGGAGGTATTGTGGGACTAGGTTCTAGAAAGCACAATTTAAAACTTTGTTGAAAATTTATTGAGGTTGGAGGTTTTGCCAGATGAAAGTAGGTAAATTTTGATAAAATAGTTCACCTTAGGATGGAGCATATTATACATGGGTTGGATTGAACTCCCTAATAGTTATATACTATTTGAATGTGATTTGGTAGGGCTTGACTAGGTATACATTTAGTTTGTTGTAAAAATATTACATGGCTTGAATCCCACTCCATGGATACTTAGATCCTATTTGAAAGATGTTTCTTAGATCTTTAGTAGGTATATATTTGGTACATTGTAATGTATACATAGAATCCAACAATATTGCGACCATGATTATAGTATTTGTGTATAATTGGACCCAAAAATACATTTTTGGAACCCAAAATAGACTATTGAGTTTTTGGGAGCGACACATTTTGAATCAAAAAACCAAAAGTCACAGATCTCTAATATAATATAGAATTGGTAAATCAAACAAAAATAAAGGATATAGAATATGACTTACCATGCTCTTGTTGTCCAACAACAAGATATATCAAACCTAATACCAATTTCATACTTACATATGTGAACCCAAATCAGTATAGTGTAGCGACATGGATGCTCTTGCAATGGTATTAGAAATCAAACTCATCCTCGTTGATGACAAAATGTGTCCTCCAAGTCTCTTCTCAAGTATCTTAACCTATACATCATCCACTTGAATGAAGGGAACTCTTGGGTAACCTCCTTGTGATGAATGCGTATTCATCCTAGTTTTCGTAGAATTTACAACCTAGTTTTACCTTCAATTTGCATCATTTTCTCCCTCCTTCAGTTGCCAACTGAAGGGAATCCAACACATTTTCCTTTTGATTGTTGTGCAACATGTGCCTTTTGATGGCTATTCAACACTCAAAAACTGATAGAGATTCTACACCCACCTTCCAATGGTGGTTCTACATCCAAAAATGGAAGGTATTTTTGCATGTATTTTGATGATCAACAATCGAAGGCCAGTCTACACTCCACAATTGATGGTTTTGCATTCTGATGGTATTGCTACTCAACCTTTTGAAGGGAAAACTACTTCACCTTCTAATTTTCATCCTGACCCCTCGCCTAGTGAAAGGGATATTGAATGTTGAAAACCCTTCTTCACCTCTCTCCATTGTCTCATCAGCTACATGGCATCCTAGAGACTTAACTCCATGGCAACTGGGAGTGTTCCAAACCCTAATCCCCACCTACAAATACAAGGCGTTCCCATTTAGAAAAAATTGGTCATTTGCAAGGCTATCACTTTCACTTAGATGTTTAACATCTAGCAACCTTTGACCATTTATGTTAGTTGACAAACATTAATTGAAGGCACTCCCACCTCCACTCCACCAAGTTTAGAAGGTCCTAACCTTGTAGGAGTATCTACCATGACATCTTCTTTCCATTGTTTATGATTACTTTTTCCCATTATCAACCTAATCATTCTTCTCCTATGATGATAGTCCCATCACCTAAAGAAGGAAGGATGCCACTCAGTTCCACCTCTGGAAAATGTCCAATGGTAGATCTGCTACTATATTGTCCACCATCGATCTTTAACATGAAGACATGCTTCCATAGACCAAGTCTCTACTTTCATGTTCTACTACAATTATGACTTTCTTCCTTGCTTCTATTGTTGTTTTTGTTATTATTGCCATGAGTTTGTAGTCCTCTGGCTAGGGTTCAGGGAGGAACCATGCTACCCAGTTTTGTTATCCTTAGAAATTCTATTATGGTATGAACTTTTATATGTTTATAATAAATTCTTTTTGCTTTTATTCTTGTCTGATCAGTAGGTTTACATGTTTGTCATTATCTTAGATGTAGAGAACTTTGAACCCAACATCAAGGATATTAATTATTTCTTGTTAAACCCTTGTTGAGAAGTTTGGATAGGTGTCTCTAAGGAAATATATTAAAAATATCTTGGTAATGTGATAGTGATATTAGAGTGATATATGTCCAAGCCTAATCCTAACTTCAAATGGGCGATTCTCATGGCCTCAACATATGTAATTCCATGCTTAGTATGATGTGGTGAGAGAATGAATGATTGGTCATGGTGGTGAAACCTATTTCACCCTACTATTCCCATCATCCAATAATCAACCTTTAACTCTGCCTTTTTATTAATTGCAACCTTAGTATAATCAACCAATCAACCCTTTGTGTTGTTACTAGCTCTTGACTAGTTACTTTGATCATTTTATTCTTGATAATGTTGTTCTTTGGGTTTGATCACGAACTATACTATAATAAGATCCATCTACTTGCATACAATTATTATTGTGCATTGGTAAAGGTAAACTCTAGGGATTTCAACTCCTAGAGAATTTTCTTATGTAATATCACACATGTCAGTTGTCCTCCTAGAAGAACTAGAATTGGACTATCAACGTGATAATTTCTCCCTCCTTTCCTCCTATCATTGGGTGTGGTCCTTGGAATTGTCTTTTCTCATTTAAAGGGAGAAAGTTGTGGTCCATTTGTGTGTTGCATCCCATAGACGTCCTCCCCTTTATGTAGGAGAGTCATGGGTTAGGTTTTCCCAAAACCAAATTCTTTTCCTAGTTGTAATCTTACACCATATCGAAATAGGGAATTGTCAAAATAGTACTCTATCCAATTGCATGGGATTCCAATTGTCTGTCTCAATTGTTCTGAAAACTTCAAATTCCAAGTCAATCAATCCATTGGAATCCCAACTAGTGGATTTTCCTATTTTGTTTTTTCCTTATTCATATACCTAGTCAGTTGGTTGACTTGTTCACTTAGTTGGCTAATTACTCAGTCAAATGAATAATCAGTCAATTGGGTTCCAGTCGATCAATTTTTTTATTTACCAATCATTGAGCCTATGTACTAACATGTTCACTAGATTAGTTGGATTAGTACTCAACCTTTTCATAATTCATAAATATTATAATTGTGAGTGATATTGCAAACTTCTTTTCCAATTTGTATCCTTATGCATGTGACCACACAGTTTCCTCATTACATTGAAAGTGATGTCAAAATACCTTACAAGAAAAGAGTGGTATTTATTAATCCTTGCTACACAAGTAATTGGAATAAATTGAAGAACAACTTCAACATGTAAGTGACCAATGTTACCATGATTTTATAATCCCTTTGTCACAAACATCTAGATTGAACCTGATGCATGGAGTGCTTCACTTTTCATAAATCCCATTATTTAACTATCTACTTCCTTATGCATGTAACATTATATTCGAGATTGAAAGGACATCTTTCATGATTTACCCTATCAAAGGTAGGGTGTAAGGCGTTCAATGGAACATGAAGTCAATTTTCATAAGATTCCTTATTCATTCAGCATGTTCTTGTTTTTAGTACTCAGTTTCTAGATGGTTCAAGTTCTTTTATAATTTCTAGTACTCTTCTTACTAGATTTGTTGAGAACTTCTTTTCTTATCTAAAGTCTATTATGGATTTTTTTATATTCAAGATTATAGCTATTGTAAAATATTTTTTTACCATGTAGAATATGGTTTAAATTCAGTCATGATCAAATAGTTTCTTCCCACTCGTACTCATTCTCCTATGATGTTCTTTCATCAAACTCATTTTTCTTTCTTAATCAATTTGCACTTTCTTTAAGATACTCATTCTTTTGTGTTAGCACATAAATTTTATTTCATTCTTGTTGTTTCACACTCTTCATTGAGGGATCCTTCATATTAATATGCTTCTAAAAGACACCAGAGGGGGTGAATAGAGTTTTATAATCATCTTAGACAATATTAAAAAAAATCTTAAAGTGCTGTGAAAACATAAAACAAGTATACAAAAAGAATCAACCACAAGAACAAAGAATTTAGAGTGATTCCATCAAATGACGTCAGTCCACAACCTAATTATTTCCAACCAGGATTTCTAAACTATCCATTTTATTCCTTTTATGTATCGATACACAATAAAAAAAACATGCCAGTGCCTTTTGAGGAGAAAGACAAACCGTCCTTTTCAACTGAAGGAGAACTACCGCCTTCTTTGACGAGCCGCATGAAGGTCACCCACTTCACCTCTTCTTTGACAAACATAAAAGATCACTGTTTCTTCAACTCTTCTTTGATAGATGTGAAAGAGAACTATTTCTTAACCTCTTCTTTAATGGCCATGGAAGAGCACCAATCTTGGACAACCTTTACTCTAAGAAGTAATCCAAGAGCAGTACAACCATGTAGAAGTAGATTGGAGAAAGGAAACAACCAATAAAGGTCATAAGATGTACAATAAAACACTAATGGACAAGTGATGATGATCCACTCCATAAAAGTTTTGGGCAAGGTTATATTTGGTGGAGAGTACACTAGAATTGAGATATGTCTTAGGCTAGAATGATGAAAAATTGAAGTGTATAAGCTAAGCACCTTGAGTAACATCACAAGTAGTAGTATGCTAAAGTGTATGTGGATTGTTGTTGTAAAGTTGTGTTTTAGGTGTCCTAAGACCACTCTATATATAGGATTTTCTAGCAAGTGGTTAGGGAAGCTATGTGGAGTGTCTTGAGTGTTCTTAGTGGTCAACTAGCCATTAGGACAAAATTAGTTGTGGCAACAACTAATTTGGTTGTTTATAATTTTTGGTTCTAGAACTTTCTTGGTCAAGAAATTCTTCGACTGGGAAATGTCTTAGTCAAACTCTTTGTCAACCAAGAAGTGCTCTGAGTGTGCAATTGGTCTAACTATAAGTGGCATTCGAACTTCTTGGTCCAACTAGGTCCAACAACTCTTTGTATGTCAAAATTTTCTTCAATTGATATTTTCAATCAAGATTTTCTTTGACCAAGAATTTTCCAGGGCTTAGTGTATGAACTCCTAATTCCCAAAGCATAGATTCTTTGACTGAATGAACTTTGGTCGACAAATATTTCATCTTAGATATACTTTGTGAATGAATATGCAAATTTTGGGAACACCTACCTTATCCTAAAAACCCTAATGACTTCATATGAGTGTGGGATAAGGTTTTGGGTAGGTTTCAGAAGATCATCACGTGTCCTCATATCACATCTATCAAGTTGTACAAAACACACTTGTAGAATCACATTAACGGTACAACTTGACCCACAATCATCCAAACATATAAAATTGCATGGTCATTGTAGTTGGATCTAGACTTAGTTCCTTGATCACCTGAAATAATTAATACAAATGTTGGTGACATAATTTGGAAAATATTTGCATCATCAAAATTTTAGTGTGGCATATCCAAAAAGCCAACAATCTCCCCTTTTTGATGATGAAAAATATTTCCATAAGATAATTTGGAAGTATCCAATTGAGAACTTCAAACCTTTTTTAATACCTTTTTGTTGATATTCAATTTATCTCGTGAATTTTCTCCCCTTCTTTGTTGATATCCATTTATCTCATGGATTATTCTCTTTCTTTATCATCACAAAATGATATAAAGTTATGAAAATTACTGCCCCTTAGTGGGATAATCCCCATTAGTGAGATTATCCCCCTAAAAATGTTGCTCAAGTTGGAGAAGGAAAACCTTATGCCCAATGTGTAAATTGAAAAAGATACCAATTGATGGGGAGAGCCGAAAACAAAGATAGACATTAATCACATTAAGGCATAGTAAAAAGCCATATATGATCAATGAACTATATTAAAATGTTGTGAGCCAAAAACAAAGATAGACATTAATCACATTAAGGCATAGTAAAAAGCCATATATGATCAAGGAACTATATCAAAATGTTATCTAATTACCAATGAGGGGAATGTTAACTTCTTAATGATAAGAAGACTCAATTACCACAAATTTAAAGGATACTCTAAAACAATGGTAAGGAATGTTAAGTCCACCATGGTATAGAGATGCCATGAAAAACATCATTTTTGTAGGATATCTAAATATTAATGTAAGGAATGTTAAGTCCTCCATAATATAGAGATTTGCCATAAAAATCACAAGATGAAACCAAAACTGATTTTTCAATCATTTTCATAGGATGTTAAGCCCATAAATGATTAGAGAATCCACTAAGCACAAAATGAGATCAAAAAAAGAATCTCTAGACCAAATATAATGGATGTTAAGCCCATATTGGTATAAAGAAGACATTAAGAATCATAATAACATATCTAAAAGAATCTCTAAACCAAATGTCAAAGGATGTTAAGACTTTATTGATAGTGTATTAATTAAGAACAGAAACAATATGCATATTATATTTAAAATATTTTGAGCTCCCCCTTAGTCTCATACCAAATAAAATAAGATAAAAAATGCCATTTAAGAACCAATACTCCAAGATAAAGCATTCATATTAGATGCAGAAACCAATAAATCTAGTAAAATTTCAAATTTGTAAATCAATTTTTAAGAGATCCTAATAAATTCTGTCACTAATAAGATTTCACTCAAGAATGTGTTCAACTGGGTTTCTTCTCAGTCAAAGATTTATTCGATTGAGATGCTCATAGATTGTACCAAAAAACTAATTTAAGTATGATAAGCATGAAAGTGATAACACATATTAGTTAAGATCAAAAGGATTTCCTAAAGTATTTTTCCCCCTTGGTGGGATAACTCCTCCTTAATATAGTTCTCCTTCATAAGAATATCATATAATTTTAAAAAATATCAAATTTAGCGAGAAGAAGTATGAACATATATAGGGAGAAATAAAAATCCATTTCTTAATTCATTCCATGATAATGAGTACAATGCTTGAAATAAAAAGAAATACATAAAGAAGCAACATGGATCCAAAGAAGAGATTTACATATTCTTAATGAGATCAAAAGCATAGTCTACATCAGGATCATGTTCTCTAAAAGAAGCATCACCATAGTATTGCATAAAAATATCCAAAGTTAAAGCATTTGTGGTCACCAAATTATAGGCTTCAATAAAAGTAGGGGCCAGAGAAAAATAGAAGTGGGTAACCATGTCTTGAAGCAGGGTTGTAAAAAACTATTTGTGATGAAGGTTGGATGGCAGTTCTAGTGGTTTTTGAATAGTTGAAGTTTGGATTGTATAGAACGATGTTCCCGTGATAAATATGAGAATGGTAGTTAAGGGTATTTGGTGTAAAGGCTTTCATGTGTTCATTGAGATATGTCATTGCATGGTGTTAATAATCCATGTATTTTCCAAGTTGATAGGAAAACACCTTTGAAATAGGAAAAGTCATTCTCATGAGTGCAAGAGGAAGGTGGAGGAGGAGCAATAAGGTCATGTGGAGCCTCTTCTTCATTTCTAGACCAGTTATAACCACATTTTTTCAACAGTTTGAAGATTAATTTTGCAAGGAAGATGGTCTTGAATGTATCCTAAATCGGAGAGAGGTTATCCAATGGAATGCTCAATGAGGTGACATATAAAGTCAGAAAAGGGTGGTGACCCCTCAAAGTCAAGCATTTCATGGAAGATGAACTTCACAAAATTAGTGGGAATTTTCTTGAGAATAGTGTAAATGAGATACATGCGAAATTCAGAAGTTTCGATTTTGCTGGCCTGAGGAGAAATATTTTAACTAATAATAAGATTGATGATTCGAACTTGTTGAGTGAGAGAAGAGTAATAGAAAGTACCTCTTGTCTCATGATAAGTGGAACTAGGGAGAAGAAGAAATCTTTTAATAGAAGTTAGGGAAATTTCTTCTTGTGAATAAGTTGAAAACTTAGTTAGATGGTTGTTGATGGTGACATCAATATGATTTATAAAATTAATCTAGTTTATGTCAAGCAAGGTGTAGATGGTATCATAATCAAAAGTAAAACTATGTCCATTGAACATAGAGGAGAAGGAGAAAACACATTTGTCTAAGCAAATGAGATTAGCTAGGAATTCATGGATGGCTCAAGATGACAAAAGAAATATAGCTTGGGATATGAAATTCTTCAATATATTGAACTTTGAAAAGAGAAACAAGTTAAATCAACCAATAGAACAAATCTACATCCACCGATTGTCAAGGAAGAGGTGTTCTTGAAGACAAGGTGAAGAACTTGTAGGCAACAAAGGAATTGACAAAGGTGATTTCATTGATGATCACTGGTTGATCAGCTTACTTCTTTCTAGAGAGTTTTTTCTTGCTCCCACCGTGAGAAGATGATGCATTAGAAGTTGTTGTGGAAGAGTGGAGAAGAGAGTTCTTACTAGTCGATCCAACTCGAACTCGATCGAGAGATTACCTAGTTGAACTTTTTCTCAAATGATAAATGTTCTGTTTCAAATTTAAAAGAAAATTGATTTGGTCAAAGTAATCAATATTTAAATTAAGATATGCGGATGTGTTTTTATTGAAATAAAAAGATATGCAAATTCAAATCAAATTAGGTTAAGATAAGACACAAATACATCTATTAAGATTAAGAATAGGTCAAATCTTAACATGTTCTATTTTTCTTTGAAGTTGGGGATTTTGGAACCCAAACCATGTCAAGGCATCCTTTCTTTGATAATCACATGAAAAGGAATCATGTCCAAGTCGTTGATAGTAGTGGCATGAAATGAAAGATATTTTATTTCTCTTTTCAACATTTTAGAACTCTACAACTTTATTTTTAGGTACATATATAGTTTTAGTTTTGGGTGAATATGTCATTTTAGTTTCACTCATATGTGAGGATTTGTTCCTTGGCACATATCCCAAACCTCTCCTACCTACTTGCTTAGAAGTATTAATTAAGATATTAGTAAGACTATGGTTTCCTTGCATTACTCTTAAAATTTGTTTTCGTAACTCAATATTTTTAGCAAGTTTTGTAGTTGAGTCTAGGTTTACTTGAGCAAGATTTGAAAGCAAAGTGCATCTTTCTTTTACTAAAACATCATAATATGAATGAGTAAAGAAAATAAGTTGAGTTTGATAATCATTTAGTTTATCAAGCATATAAACCTTTTCTTGAAAGAGAAGACTATTATTATTTTCAAGAACAAGTACTTTAGCCTTATAACTCTTAATAGATTCTTTTAATATACTAGTTGAAGATTATATGTATCATTTTAAAAATGAATATTATTTAGATTTACATGAAGTTCATCAATAGTTTTAGAAAGTTTCTTCTTTTATTTCTTGCAATAAATATACTTGTCATGAAAATATTCAAGACTACCAACTAATTCTTCTTTAGATAATTCAAAAAGACTTACCTCATTGGTTTATTCTTCATCCACTTTCTCCATGAGACATTCTACCTCCTCCTCTTTGCTACTTTCACTATCATCACTTGATTGATCCAATGTAACTTTGTAGGCTTTGTCTTTCTTATTGAATGAAGACTTCTTACCTTTCTTGAGTTTTGGGCATTCAAAAGCCAAGTGGCCTTTTTTTCCACAGTCAAAGCATCAAGAAGAAGATGAAGGAGGACTAGAAATTTTGTTAAAATGAAATTTCTTATATTTCTTACCATTTACAATTAAGACACTATCATCATCACTGCTTGTTTCGTTTCTATCTTGAGTGACATTCTTTGATGATGCCTTGGTGGTAGCTTTGAATGCAAGGTCCTTCCTTATTCCTTTTTATTGTTCGGTCTGTACTTTTTCTTCTTCTTCTAGAGTAACTTCATGTGTTTCCATGTACCTGACGAGCTGCTCTTCAATGTTGTAAGATCATTAGCTTCTTCTATAGCAGTGGCCTTTGAATTGTAAGTGGGAAGCAATGATATAAGTATCTTGGAAACTTGGTATTCTTTTCTTATGTGCTTTCCATAAGTACTCAAGTTGTTTATAATATTATAAAATATTTTATACAATTTTACAAGGCATTCGTTAGGCTACATATGAAATAGTTCAAAATTATGTGTTAACATACTAATTTTAGTGTTCTTTACTTGGGTAGTACCCTCATGAGTTACTAAGAGTTTGTTCCATATTTCATATGATGATTCACAAGTAGATATGAGATTGAATTCACTAGGAGATAAGTAACTATAAAGAATGCTGACAACCTTATCATTAAGTGTGGATTTCTTTGCCATTTCGGCCTCCCATTTCTATATCTCTATGGTTGGAAGTGTGTAGGGTCTAGAAATAATCTTTCATAACTCAAGGCTTATTCCTTAGAAGTAGAATTACAACCTCCTCTTCTAGTATGTGTATTTGGACCTATAAAACATAGGTGGATGACTCACATAAGCTCCCTTTAGGTTGAGGTGGCTAACCACATTCTCCCCCATTCTTTAAGACCGGTTATGGCTCCTTGAATCCCATACTGATACCGATTTAAAGACTCCAGAGGGGGGGTGAACAGAGTTTTGTAATTCTCTTACCCAATATTAAAATTATTTTTCTTAAAGTGTAGGGGAAGTATAACGCAGGTTAGTGGATAAAAAGAATCAACCGCAAGAACACAAAATTTATAGTTGTTCTATCAAATGGTTTCAGTCCACTACCTAGTTGTTTCCAATCAGGATTTCAAAACCATGTTTTTATTCCTTTTATATACTGATACACAAGCCACAAAATTTACTGATGCCTTTTGAGGAGAAATACAAACCCTCATTTTCAGTCAAGGAGAAGTATCACCTTCTTTGATGGGATGCCAAAAGGTCATTCACTTCTCCTCTACTTTGATGGGTGCAGAAGAGCATTGTTTCTTCACCTCTTGTTTGATGGACATGGAAGAGAACCATTTCTTCACCTCTTCTTTGACAGACACGGAAGAGAACAAATCTAGATCCAAGAGCAATACAACAATGTAGAAGTATATTGGATAAAGGAAACAACCAATAAAGCTCACAAGATGTACAATAAAGAACTAATCAACAAGTGATGATGATCCACTCCAAAAAAGGTTTAGGCAAGGTTATATTTGGTGGAGAGGACACTAGAATTGAGATAAGGCTTAGGCTAGAATGATGGCAACTTGAAGTGTAGAATCTAAACACTTTGAGTAAGATTGCAAGTAGTAGTATGATCAAGTGTATCTCAATTATTGTTGCAAAGTTGTGTGTAAAGGTATTTTTTAGTCCTAAGACTATTGTTGTTGAAAAGTTGTGTGTAAAGTTTTTTTTAGGTATCCTAAGACCACTCCTATATATAGGATTGGATTGGAAGTGGTTAGGGAAACTGTAGGGAGTTTCTAGAGTGTTGTTAGTGGTTAACTATTCGTTCGTACAAAATTAGTTGGGTTGCAATGACTAATTTGGTCCTTATTAATTTTTGGTTTTTGAACTTTCTTGGTCAAGAATTTCTTCGACCAATAATTGTCTCTATTGAACTGTTTGTTGATCAAGTAGTGATCTGAGTATGCAATTGTTCTAATGGCTTAGTGACGGTCAAACTTCTTGATCCAACTAGGCACAATGGCTCTTTTTCGGTCAAACTTTGCATTGACCAAAATTCTTGGTCGAGATTTTCTTCGACCAAATATGATCCAGTTCTCAGTGTATGTAATAGATAACTCCCAGTCCATAGATTATTCAACTGATTTAACTTCAGTTGACAAATATTTTGACCCAGATCGACTCTGTGAATGAATATGCAAATTTGGGGAACACCTATCTGATTCTAACAACCCTAATGGATTCATATGAGTGTGGGATAGGTTTTGCGTAGGTTTCAAAACATCATTATCACTTGTCCTTATAGAACATCTATCAAGTTGTACAAAACACACTTGTACAATTCTTTTCATGGCACAACTTGACCTACAAGCATCCAAACATATAAATTGCACGGTCTTTGTAATTGGATCTTGACTTAGTTCCTTGATCACCTGAAATTCTTAATACACATGTTAGGAAAATTTTTGGAAAATGCTTGCATCATTTAAATATGAGTGTGGCATATCCAAAAAGCCAACAACCTCTTTATAATATGTCATCCTTTTCTATTTTTTAAATGTATGTTTCTTTTATTGTAAGACTATCTATTTGATATTCTTCACCATCCACACTTTTAAGGCAGGACCAGGCCATTGATACTTTCTAACGAAGTGAAAAACATTATATATAATATTTATGTTAATGCACAACCTCCAATTATCTTTATGTCTACTTGATTATAAACTCTTATTGTTAGTGGCTCATATTATCTTTTTCTTCTTTATTCATTTATTACTTATTTGACATACTTACTATATGAATAGTTTCTCTGGAATTCTGATGATTAATTTCATTTTTCATTAGTCACATATAGTCACTTATTGTATTATAGCATTAGTGAAGGGATTGTATCTCATATGGTGGTAGAAAGCCTTCTATTAATTATCATAAAAATGTCCTTGTTTTAGAGATATACTTATATCATTATCTATTTTGATGTCATTTATTTCACCTTTCTATGAATTATTTCATTAAGTATGCATTTCATCCTTTCTTTTTTGTATATTATTTATCTTAATTACTCTCTTCCTCATCTTAGCATCTTCTTGATGCAAATAAGATATCATTGTAATGACCCATTTTCATATTAACCATCTAATTAGGGTTTACTTGGATGATTATATGCTTAATTAGATTGATCATTATTTAAGCTTGATTGATGATGATAGTATAATTATGATTGTTTAAACAGAATGAAAAATTATAAATATGCTTTTATTTCAAATAATTAGGGTTTAAGAATTGTAAACCCTGGTCACTAAAATTAGGGTTTTGGTAGCATATGGATACAAAATTTGATAAAAAGAGTGGTGTAATAAATATTTTATTATTATTTTATATATAACTATTATTTTTTTGAAATTTGGATATACTTTGTATAAATCCATTATTAGCGTTTTTGAAAATATCGGATTTTTTGAGTAATTGTCTGACTTGTTTGTCGTCCGAGTTTTCCCAAGGACAAACTCAACTGACCATGCATTTAGGCTGAAATATAGCAGTCTGGTATTTGAATTTTATCTTTTTATTTATAAATCCAATTGATCTTAAATATTAATTGGTATTGAGAAACTACATTTTAGACACACTGTTAAAGTTTTATAATTTTTGGATGATTTTTGAATTCTACAAAGTGTAGTATCGGTCGAGTTTCTTATTAGTAACAACTCGACCGACCATGATGTAGACTACAATATAATCGTGTAGTATTTGATTTTTATTTATTTACTGATAACTTTAAGTGATATAAATTTTATTGGATCTCTTCAATTCTTTCTCACACAACATTCTAAATTTTCATAATTTTTGGAGGAGTTTTGGCCTATTAAGTAAACAATCTTCAGTAACGTTTGTATGATAGAAATTATGCTAAAATAAAAGAAAGTGTAAAGTTGCAAATTGACCCAAGCACCTTAATTGATCAATATGAGAAACCTAGCACCCAAGGATATCTCACATTTCGTGATTAATTTTTTAGAAATGAAATCTAGAGAGAGAGGGGGGAGTTAAGGTTTGAGAGGAGAAAGTGGTGGAATTGATGATCTAGAGTTTAAACATCCATGAAATGATGAAATCAAGTATGTTGAGCTTCTTTGCATAGTCTTTCATGGTGAATATTCTCTCACATGTAAATATTATATCCCTTCTTTTATTTGATTCAATAGGATATCAAACCACCCCCTTTTCTCACTCATTCTCTCCAATTTTCCATTTCTATGGGTTTCGAGTTGAGAGGAGGAAGAAATAGATTCAATAGCTAGAACCTTGCTGGATTTCTAGAAATTTTGGAGTTTGACCTACATTTTTAAGGTGCTTGTCACATTAGTTGAGTGTTTCTCTCCCCATTAAGTTCTTTAATCATGTTGAAAGTCTAATTATATCTGGCTAAAATAATCCATATCATTGCTAATACTTGTATGCAATCGTATAATCAATTGAGATGATTTTGGGGAAATAAATGCTTCTGATTTAGGTTATTTTTATTTGATTAGTAAATTTCTAGTTCCTTATCTATTTATTTAACTTATATGAATAATCCCATGGACATATAATTATGTAGCTTCATACAAATATTGCCTAGAGTCAACTATTGAATGATATGCTTGGAAAATGAGTTGACATATATAACATCATATTGAATTGTATAAGAATGAATTACACAAGTGTATTTTTGAATCTCATTGAAATTGAATATGATACATACCTAAGGATCAGTATGAGGTGGCTATTTTTACCTATTTAGGGTTTGCATTGAGGGATTGAATCAAACGAGCTAATGAAAGTGCATACTTATGATTGATGAATGAAAAATGTGGAAATAGAAACTAGGGTTTCCACGTGTGTGAATATCCCTAATGAACCATTATGAAGCATGATGAGATTACTAAATTATATGGATCTTGTGATGCGTTAACTAAGATTACTTCTTGAAAACTCTAGAAGTACAATATTAAGATGATTATGAGTGATATAGCTAGAACATATATATAATGTTGTAAATGTGATGAAATGGTGAAGTGTTGGTATTAATACTTCAATTCAAGATGATGAGTCTACTAATATGTTCTAATCCTAATACATATATTTAGTATGATTTTAGAAATAATGAGTAAACCCTCACATGAGTGTGGGTCCTTTTATACAAGCTACATAACAATGAATGGGAAGGATGACTATAGATTATGATGTTAGAAGACGTAATCTTATCCATTCTTTTAAGGTAAAGTGAGTAGTATTATAAGAGACATAAGATGTTTGTAAATTACAAGAATTACACTAAAAGTCAATGACATGGTACACTGAACGAATTACAAGAAAGGAGATGGACAAGAATGATTGAATGGTGATGATAAGTTAAAAATGAAATTAATGAAATGTGTATGATGAAGTATGTAGCCTATATATTCTGATTATATATGTTTTGATCTAAATTGAATGAAATACATTAAAATCAGATTATGAAGGCTATAAATGAGAGAAAAACTTGATATATTAAAAATTGGTTTTTTCCTAGTGTAGTAGTGAACATGAAATGAAAAAACTTAAGACTAATGAATATGAAATGAAGGGAAAATGATGAAATTTAGTAGGTGGGTCTAAGAATCTAACCCAAACCTTAAAATAATGAGCTATGTGATGCTAATGAATAACAATCTCAAACGAAGGATTAAGGAATTCATGTTAGTATTGTATAATTCAATTACAAGATGAGATTCAAGGATATGAATTGGTCTATAAGAATGTGCCTTTGATTGTGATTGTATGCTAGAATACTTGTATTCTGAGAATGACCTACTCTGATGAATATTTAATGGTATCACTTATGTGTTGAATAGTAGCCCTAACGGAAAAATGGTAAATAGTAAATGAGGCGTATTAAGTGTATTATGCACATTTATGCTTGAGATTTATTCATCTCTATAGAAATCCAATGGAATAATTATTTTTGCATGATAAGTTTGTTCTGCGCATGATGAATAACATAAGATGTCCATATGCATATATTTTTGTTAGTTTTAGTATCTCTATGAATATCTGATGAGAATTGTAGTATAGCATGAAATGATAAGAAATGGATTGAGGTTGAATTAGCATGCATTGATTACATTTGAGAAATCTTGATGAGGGTAAATGTTGGATAATGAAATCATGTCTCAGGATGAAAGTCCAATGATGATGATTGTTATGAAAAGATGTGGAAATGGAAAGAATCATATGTGTTGCAAAAGTACACATTATTATGATTTTTGTTTTAGTCATTGTCTATCTTGATAATCCTAATCTGCTTTATGTCTTTCTAGTTACGTAAAAACATACACATATGATAAATGATGATTGAATGTTCTTTAAGATGAGTATATAGGATTTATAACAAGTGGAATGATGACACATCTAGTTAGGTACCCTGAATACTTTGATTTCCCCCCGAGTGCCACACTGGGGAAATGAAACATATCTCCTTGTAGTGATCAGAGTATTATGAGAAGGATTTCTGGAGTTTGGATGGAGACATTAAAGGTTAGACCACTAGGATTTAGGAGTGAGTCAGCTAGAGTGCCTCTGGCCTTAAATGCTTGTTGTAAAAGTCTATTTCCATGAGGAATGGGCTATGATGAAATGAAAACTAAGAAACATGTGAACTATGATGATATGTGATATGAATGATGGTATGTGATATATTGTTTTGTTGGTTCCTATCTCGTGTACTTGGGATGAGGATATGAGCCACTTTAGGCAACTCTGTGGTGGGATAAGGTATGTTGTTGATATCTTAGGGTGGTCAGCTAACCATAAGATAGTGACGGTGAGTCATTGACATGAGAATCAGGCATGGTGACTTCTACTTGGTGAGGTACAATCCAAGTAGTTTTAGGGCAAATGAATAAAAGATGACAACCTGTGTAGATTTGGATTTGAATGTCTATTACATTCCTTGTAGTACTAACTGGTAATTTACCATTTTTGATTATGTTTCCTTCTGTAGCAAATAATCATTCTATTAATGAGATTATCTATTTCATATTCTTATATGTTAGGTTCAGAAATATGATCTTTAATGTTGACAAATAGTTGTTGCTGGGGTTTATATCCACTCCAAATATGACTTGGATTGCTTGCTATTTGATAAAAATATTTGGTAGACATATCTTATGTGTATTTTAGCTTCAGGACTGGAGAATGTGTTCCTAGTCTGGCTGGTGGGGTGTCAAAAAGAAAATGTTAGTATAATATATTGATTATAAATGTTTTGATCTTGACTCGCTACATACATTATATGATTCTCCTTCTGAATTAAGTAACGTCTATTAATATGTTCATAGACATGCTCTAAAATGTGTTTTAATGTTGGACTTGGTCTAAGTGATTACCTTATTTATTTGAGTAGATTATAATTGTAAATTAGATTTGACTAGTGCTAGATCTATCTCCTAGACTTTTCAATATTTGCAAATTCTTTGCAGTTCGTTATACTTAACCTGATGCTAATGTATGTACTCAGCTTGAGTGTGAGGTATCCACTCACTGAGGCTCTATATGAGTCTCATGAGGTTGTTTCAAATGTTTTTAGGTATAATGCATCCAGTAGAGAGGTCACAACAAAGAATATGTAAATAGAATAATTTAATAGATTAGAAAGTCCATGTACTCTCTCTTACCTATGACGGGTTGTAGATCAAGTTTTTTCTTTTATGTTCATGTATTTTATGTAAAATGAATCGCATCTGACCAATAAGTCTTTATTCTATATTTAATGGATTTTAATACAATTTGTGATGATTAAATATGTTGTCATTGAGATGACATTGTTATGAATTTTATGAGAAAGAGAAAGGAAAAATATATATGTATGTTTCATATATTGTGTTAATTGCATTTCCTGAGAATTAGTTGTTTTGCTTCATAATTTGGGTTTCCCTCTAATGGTTGGCATTAATCCTAATAAAAAAAGACATCTTGACATTCATGTTCGAAATTAAGTTTCATGGTCCTTTAACTATTAGGTCAGCATGATGGCAGTATACTGACCATAAGATATTTGTAATATTCAAAACAGGGAAAGAATATATCATAGAAAATAATGAAAGATAATTCATTATAAATTGCATGCTAAAACATTTCACTATAGAGAACAACATTATGGTTTACTTAGGTATGAACCATCATACATGTTACTCCAATGTACAAGCTAAGTAAGGTTTTATATAAGAACCCTTAGATTTCAGTTCAACATCAAGGAATGTGAATTAAATAAATAGTTTAAGCATTCATATATGAAATGCAATGAATCCTTTAGAATTGGTTTTCATAGGTAGGAGGAATGAGGGTATTATTTCACCCTAATCAATTATAATACACCATTTAGTGTAGAAAAGGTATATCTTTAACAACATAGGAAAATATTAACCTTTTGCACTCCATAAGAAAATACAAGGGAAGGGATACATCATTGTTTAACTTTATTGTTTCTAGATGAAGTTCTTGTATTGATGTCAAGCATGGATCTTTTCCATAGCAAGAACATACAAAATCACCAACTAAATTCGGGTAGTTACACATAGAATTCATATATTTGTTTTCACTTACTCCCAACCTATATTCACACTATTTCAGTGAGGAAGAAGAATCAACGCAATTGGTATTTACCATTAATACACAAGACATTATAAGAAGTTATTCCAACAATAAGTAGCATGAACACATAATATAAATAGTCACATATGAAAATAATGCAATGTCATGAATTTATCATTATTCATTCAATTCATCATAATAGGCCACATACTTCAATCATTACCATGCTTACTTGGAGCAATCCCTAGGGATTCTTATTTGGTCATATGGCCTTCTGCTCCATAGATACTCAACATCATCTTATATTAAACATAACAATAATATGTTTCTTAATATATATTCAACATATCATGTCAGGAACACACATAATGGTATATATTTCTCATTTATTTGAAGTTTTGACAAATCATACTTGAAGTAAGACATAACATGTACCAAAGATATCTATCTTGTCTCTTTTCATTCGTTCACATTAGTTAGCCTATGCTTAGTGTATGGATTCATATTTCAATATTCATACGACATTAGTTTCTTTGCCAACCCTAGCCATCCCTGAGTTAGGAATTATATCCTAAACTTTTAATACCAACCATTTCTATTTTCCCATGTAAGACCCCTATCAAGAAATTTTGAGTTATCACTTTCTAGCATAAGCTACAAACAAATAACACAGAATTCATGCATAATGAAAAGAAGATCATTTATGGTTTTAGTAATCAAACAATAAGTTTCCAAAATACATATAAATAAAATTCACTTAACATTAAGTCCATATTTTTTATGAGGTTCTAAGACCAGTTATCTATGTGTATACCTCATCTTTGTGAAGAACCCTTTTCACATTTATTTTCGACAATTATACTCAATTGGTCAGGGTTATAAAATAGGAATTCATATCTATAAAGTTAATAGATCTTACCATTTTGACCTTCCTCCAACGTTTTATTACATTTCCTTTCATCTTTTAAAAGGCTAAAAGGTCTTATATTCTTCTTTGGCCCTCTTATTTTATGTTGAAGCATTCCTTCTCTTACCTTTTAACAAATTTCTAAATCATTTTTCACAAAATATCCCTGATATACATGTTTACCTTTGTATGACTCTTAAGAACTTGGGTTCTAGAGTTTCCACTCATACATTTCATCTCTCACACACATTATGAGATTCTCCTTTCAACCTTGAAATTAAGTACAATCTTATTCTTATTTTTTTATTCCTTCGTATCATTTATCTCCATTTTTATTTTTATTATATCTTATTTCTTATACTCTTTCTCTTTCATTATAGTTACCATATTTCACATTATATCCTTTATACTCATTCATGAACTAATCATTCATATAATGAGATTTTATTGTTTTGTGTATTTGGATATCTGGACAGGTAAATCTAATCTCATCCAGCTGGAAGTCTAACACTGAGCGTTTCCACTACTAAGATATCTGGACATGGTGCTTCGGTACAAACTCGATCAATTTTACTCTTGTTATAGTATTTAATAATCACGTATATGGATCAATTTATATAACTCAATGTAACTATTGGATTTACTTTTTGGTATGTATGCCGACAGAGCCAATCATATAATGATTGTAAAGGAATATATTATAAATGATTTGATTAATAATAAAAGCAATCTTCCAATATATTTAGTTTTTTTTCCAGTTATGAGATAATGATGTAACATGATAAAAGTATAAAGAATGATATTACTCAATGATGTATGTCTTCGGGTTGAGGACCTAAACAATGAGATCATGTGGATATCTAGAGTATATACATTCTTGTTATGTCCCTAGTCAGATGTTATTGTGGAAGGCTAATTGACAACAATAGCACATAAATCAGAGTGTGTGTTAGTTGATGATAAAATGTTATTAGTCATAATATATGAAATCAAACCAAACACATAGATACTTGTCAGAGAATAGTGTATCAGACACATCCACCTTGAGAATGACACATGGAAACCATGATTGGTAGTCAGAGTCATCTCTCACAGAGATGGTGGTGATTGTGGTTCTTAGACCTGAAATCACTACACTCATCACATGCCGTTCAATGTACTTTGACATCATCCACTTGACCTTGAATAAGGTTACCATAAAGGTGGTTCTCAGGTGCATTGTGGCACATGGGGATGACAATGAGTGATGTAGATGGGATTTGTCCCTCCTATAGGAATATGATATCATGGCCACTTGATAAGTGAGACCGAGGCATGATCATGCTAGTGTGATTCAATATGTGATATTGAGCTTACACATATCTGAGACAGTCTGCTATTGTTCAAGGAACATGGAGTGAATGTTGAAAGTATGATGATTCCATGCATTGAGTTCAATATATACATGAGAGACAAAGGAACTATAGAATAACTATAAAAACATTCACAAATTATAGGTTGGAGTTGTTCTCCAACTTTCCAATTACTTGGGTAGCAATGATGTGTTTCTAGATACCACTCATTGCTTGTGATGTCACAAATCACTTATGGACATTCACTACCAACGCAACTTGGAACCTATAGGGTCACACACATAGGATACACTTAGAATAGGAGTTTATCCATAAAATAGTATAAACTTGATAGCTAAAGTGTTAGGTATTCAATTTGAACAACAATGGCTGAAAGTTGACTGACTAGAATTTGAACCGACCAGTTCAAGTGTTAAACTAATTGATTCAAGCGTTAGATCAATTGAACCAACATTGGCAATCAAATCCATGAGACAACCGGTTCAGCAAGTGAACTGAACGGATCAGATACGTGAACCGACCAGTTCAGGTTGTGAACTAACCATTTGGTTGATCAATTTGATTGGATCAAGGATTATGATGATGTCATGCTATTCGTTAATCGAATATTAATTGCTAATACAATTATGAAACATAGTGAAACATCCAATTCAAGGATTGAACCAATCGAATCACATGTGAATCGATTGATTCAGTAGTGAACCGGTCTATTCAAAGTTTGTAGGTTTTAGAAAATTCACAAAATACTATCTCGTCAACTCCCACTCAAACTGGAAACCTTTACCCTACCCCTCCTATAAATAGAAGGGTACTGGGGCCTTCCACAGACACAAAAATAAGTTATGACAATTGTTGTCTTCTCACAATTGTGGTAACGTGAGAACCTGAGCAAGTTCTACCCATCAAAAGGAGGAACAACAAGGGAGACATAATTTGGAGGTCAAGTCGGCACTAGCACACTATCCAAGAGAGACAACTCCTTATACATTATTATTGAACAACAAGAGTTCCTGGTGGTCTGTGTGGACTACTACATAGGTTAGGAGGTCATTGCCACCCGTAAGGACAACACAAACTACCAATGTATGTGGTGATCAATGAGGAAGCTGTTGTTGTTTCTGTCCAGGTAAAACTTGAAGAAAGTCACATCCTACTATAAGGGATTGTCATTGGACTTGCTCTAGGACCAGGTATAAACCTCACAAGCACTCTTTCCCATTACATAGTTATTGACGTGATCTGTTGTTTAAAGGGAACATGGAAAGTATTTTTTTTGTTTCCGCTACCTTATCTGATGCCATATTTCCCAATAGTGGTATCACATCTTTGTCAATTTACTATGATTAGGGATTTAATTGAGATGACTGGATTTCTATTTTATCATTTATTTATTGCATACGATGTGAATAATTAAAATGATTAATATGCATATCTGATTAAATACCACATATGTTCTCAACTTATACATATGTATGTATATATATATATATATATATATTTGTGTATGTGTGTATGATATATATGCAATTTACATGTGTTGGCCTAAAATCGGTTTTGATGGTGAATGTTTAGCATGGTTATGGACAATAACCCATAGATCTATGTGCATGGCTGTGGTTGTTTATTCTCATTTCATATCTTAGTTTGCATATTGAGCCTCTATCTTCTCTTTGATTTGTAAAAGTATTAATATTTCCCTCATATGCTCCTGTCGAATATAACTCGAGGTTTCCCTATTACCATGTAATATGTTAAATATGATTATGATTGTTTTAATTCTTGTTATAGCAAAGAAGATGATCAACACCAGATGAACCACATGTTTCATTAGGTGAACCGATAAGTTGGAGGACCAAGGAGGCCTAACGATAGGAGGAGCCAAACCGATCGACGAAGGCCCAATCGAGCAAGTGGAGGTGTCTAGAAGTCATTTCGAGTAGAGACTAGAAGATTGTTATGAGAGACCAACCGACCAGCCAAGGGGCCAACCAACCGGCTCAAGAGTAGAACCGATCGTCCTGAATTGGTTTGAGCATAGATCTTCATGAAAAACAGGTCGCTACATATGACGTATACCTTAGGTGGTAGTAATTCCTTATGGATCTAAGGAATTACAATAGATATGGATATAACCATCACTTGTGTTTATAATTGCATGTTTTGTTAGTGGGATATATCATGTATATGATATGTACTATAAGTATTTGGTGATTGAATATGTATATGTATAAATGTAAAATCCCTCAATCAAACATATTAACTCTTAGATGTTTTCCATAAGAAGCACACATGAAAAGCTTGATCGACTAT
This sequence comes from Alisma plantago-aquatica, assembly GCA_963693085.1. Lineage (NCBI taxonomy): Eukaryota > Viridiplantae > Streptophyta > Magnoliopsida > Alismatales > Alismataceae > Alisma > Alisma plantago-aquatica. The sequence continues at coordinate 312,961,125 of OY856412.1, forward strand.
GCATGGGCACGCCAATTATGGTCTAATGTACTGTCATGGTAGTTATGTCGGCCTGCCAAGCAAGGTGCATTACTATCATGATGCCTTTTGGGTCAGACTTAACTAGGTGATATTAATGAGATTAATTACCTAGAAGTATGCAAATGACTATGGGAAAGAGTTGTGGATACCATTTATCCAATAATTGCATAAGATGCAATTAGCAAAAGTTGCCTATCTTAATAATTGGTTATGGATGCTGGAGTTAGTCATAAATAATTCAATTGTTTTGAGTCTTGGCTTAATAGAAGGTTGTTTGCTGCAATCTTTTGAATTGATATGTGAGGGCTATCAATTTAAACAAAACAATAGGACTGATAATGAATTAAAGGCCTAATTAAAGATTGTCAAATTTTATTTTAATAAAATCAAATCAAAAGTGTTTCGACCCCATCTGAGCTTAATTGGTAAACTAGAGTTTTAAAGAAAGAAGAAAATAGAAAAAGTTAAGGGTGTTCTTTGTGTTACATATAAGTCCTATCTTATGCCCTAATCTCATGATTTGAGGAAATTGTGAGATCAGGGTGTAACAAAAAGTGTTTTAACAAATTGCAAAATTTTCTTATAGAATCAAATGGAAACCAACAATACATTTTCCTTGCAATAAGTCCTTGAGAAGGACAAGTTGATTGGGGATAATTTTCATGATTGGTTTAGGACATTGAGAATTGTTCTCACATAGGAGCTTAATCTCTATGTCCTAGAGACACTAGAGCCAGATGAACCTACTCCCACTACACCTAAGGTTGACATGGATGCTTATAAGAAGCACTTTGAGTATGTTGTAGATGTCAAATGCCTAATGTGTGCTCAATGAACTATGAGTTGCATACACAACATGAGAACATGGATGTAATTGAGATGGTAACACATCTTAAGAACATGTACCAAGATCATACTAGACATGAGAGATATGATGTCTCTAAGGTGTTGTTCAAGTGAAACATGGAAGAAGGAGATCCAGTAGGTCCCCATGTGCTCAAGCTTATTGGGTATGTGGAGAACCTTGCTAGACTGGGATTTTCCTTGGGTAAAGAGTTGGCCATTGATGTGATTCTACAGTCACTGCCAGAGTCCTACAGTCAGTTTGTCATGAACTACAACATGAATGGTTTTGACAAGCTGTTATTAGAATTACTTGGCATGTTGAGAACATATGAAGTGGAAATGAAGAAAGACAATCCCAAGTATATGATGATCAGTAGAAAAGGGAAGTCCAAGGGTAAAGGCAAAGATAAGAAGAGTTATAAAGCTAGCCAGAAGCCCAAGTCTTCTGCACTCAAAGCAAAGGGAGGGGTGAATAAAGGAGGCAATTGTCACCACTATCACCGGCTTGGTCATTGGAAAAGGAATCATCCTCTCTACCTAGAGGAACTGAGGAAGAAGGAGAGGATAGATATATCCACTTCACATATATACATTGTCGAAATAAATATTTATACTTCTTCATCTTGGGTACTGGATGTCGGATGTGGATCCCACATATACTAGAATATGTAGGATCCAAAAATAAGTAAGCCTTTACGAAAGGCGAGGTTGAACTATGCGTCACAAATGGAGCAAGAGTTGTTTCCACTATAGTTGGAACCTATAATTTATCTCTACCCCCGAGGCTTGTAATAGAGTTAAATAACTACTATTTTGTACCTTCCATAAATATAAACATTATTTTTGTATCTTGTATGTACAAGGATGGATATGAATTTCATATAAAGAATGGTGAATATTCTATTTCAAAAGATGAGATCTTTTATGGCAGTGCCCCAATGTTTTATGGTCTTTATTTGATGGATCTATAAACAAATTTTTATAACATTAATACCAAAAGATTAAAACTCGATAACTCAAACAAAACATGTCTTTGGCATTGTCGTATAGGGCACATTAATGAGATTCACATATCTAGACTCCATAAAGATGGTTATCTAGATTCTTTTAATTTTGAATCAATAGAGACATGTGAGTCTAATTTGTTGGGCAAGATGACCAAATCTCCCTACATTGGCAATAGCGAGAGGGCTAGTGATCTATTATGGCTCATACATATTGATGTATTCGGCCCCTTTAGAACAAAGGCTAGAGGAGGTTATCAATAATTCATTACTTGTACTGATGACTTTAGTAGGTATGGTTATATTAACTTGATGAAACAAAAGTCAGAAACTCTTGAAAAATTCAATGTGATAGAGTGAGTTTTTACTTATATTTTCTCTCTCTTGTAATTTTATTATTTCTAATAATACCCTCAACCTTTTCCCTTGCTTAATTGATTAAAAGTGATTATTAATTTCATAAAAATCCAAACCCTAATTTCATAGTAAATGAAATCCATGTATCAAGGTACATAGTCAATTTATATAACAAACATTTAAGTTTGACCCTCAATTTGATACCAAGGTTGGATAATGATATAATGAAGAACCACCTAAAATGTCATTGCAATTGGATAAGCTAATTAGGAGTTATGAGTTTTTCAAATTATGTACATTATTGCATTTATTCAAACCTAGGACCTAAGTTTTTGAGTTAATTGATCAAAATGGGACACATAAATGTCACACACCCCCTAGGCGTGGGCCTTTAGTATTGGCCCTACATTTCTAGCCATCTGATCTCCTTGATCGCGGATTGTGTGACCATCCAACTGTCGGGGTTTTGTCTCCTACCTCCCGCAAAGGGCGGGGAGGTGAGAACAAACTCAATCTAGTCGAGCCACCACCTCACTTTGTATCTCAAAGTTTTGCCCGTCGAGACAATCCTATCTCTCAAAACAACACCCAACCAACCCTATTTTGACCAAGTTTCTTGCACTGTTGCGTTGGCTCAACAACCTAAGTGACGTGCTCTCTCACTCCAGCGGCAGCTAACAACCCCAGAGCTGATATAGCCCTAAATCTCCTCTCAACTCTATATAAGGCCATCCAATGATCGCCGCCACCCCCCTTTACCTTAACCCCATACTCTTGAGCCTGCTTGTGACCTTTCAGCCCCCAATCGGCCTTTGTGGTTTGTTGCTTGACCTGCGGTGTTGCCGCACTACCCATATTAGGTGTTCCTTCTCCTCATCTGCTTCCTCCAAATAGCCACCTGCTATCACACATCGAAGAAACAGTGAACTTAGGTGGCACCCTCACTGAAGGATCCAAGCCCCCAGTGCCCCAAACCATTTGATATCAGCAAGCTGCTCCACCTTGGGTTCCTGACCTCACGTGAGGGTCAAAGCTAGAGGGGAAGCCTTGACCACCGGTCCAAGGAGGAGAATCGGGTCTAAGACCCAACCAACCCAAGACTCGAACTGATCCAAGATCAGTGAGCTACACCTCCTCTTAGGATCAATCGTGACCGTCCATCAAGCATTCACGGTCTAGGATTTTCATCCATTAAGGTATTTTTGACCCTCTCTCATGAATGATTTATTAAATACCCATATCTCATTGAAATCATAGAAAGTCCACCGTAGCTCCAAAAATATTGATATTGTACACCATTTTCATCAGAAAAATGTAAGCTTTGTAAATAAATACCCTTAGGACCTAGATCTGACTCATTTTCCAAAAGTACTAGCTTAGAGCCTAATGACTATACTTATGTAATTAAATTATGTAATAATGATTGTTAATTAATGTAACATGGTTAATTTTACAAACTAACCCTAAAAGAGTCCATAAATCTCTCAAGGCTCAAAACCCTAGCCAAATAGAGACCTATCACTCTAGACTTATAGAAAACCCTAATGTTTGGTTCTTATCTACATATGAATACCTCCATGCATTTTTATGCCTAACCCTAAATATTTACTTACCCTTATGACCATGCCCGACTCTGATAACCATGATTCAACCTGAACCTAAAAGGTGGGAAGAATAGAAGAAAGTCCTCCTTGATTTCATGGAAACCATTGCCCTAAAAGGAACCCCCGAACCCAGCTCTTCTAGAAAGAAGGAGGTGACTATGCCAGACTTCATAAAACTCAACCCTAACACCTTTTGGGGGGGGAGACCAGCCTGGGGTGATGGATAAGGTAGAAGCATGGACATTGTATATGGAAAATGCCTTCCGTACCCTAGAAGTACCCAATGAAAAGAAGGTCAAATTTTCCACCCATCTTCTTAAGGGATGGACAAAAATATGGTGGGAAAACTATGTCAGGAATAGGGGAGGAGAGTTGGAGAACATGGAATGGTAAGCCTTTAAAACCCTTTTTACCAATCGATTCTTGCCTATAGATGAGAGGAAGAGGAAGGAGATAATGTACAATGAGCTTAAACATGGTAGTCTCTCTGTGGCCAATTACACCTGAAAGTTTAGACTGTTGGGGCGGTATGCACCCATTAAAATAGAACACCACCTTGTGGAACACTATGTTGACTGTCTATATGCCCATTTGGAAAACCTTAGTCACAACCTCCTGTCCCAAAAGCATAGATGAAGCCCTAGACATGGCCCTCAATTAGGGAAGGGAATAGGATTTGCAGAAGCCTTCCAACATTGGATACTTAGGGTTAACCACCACCGAGGAGGATAATTCTAGGAAGTTCCACCCAGCCATAACAAGGGATCAGGTAAAGGAGGAGGTTCAGGAAAAGGAGGGTAGTGGAATAAATCAGAATCAACTGAAGACTTACCGTAACAAGTGTAAGACCCGTGGACAAGGATATGAGGGACCTTTTCGTCACCCCAAGCATGTCTACTACAACTGTAAAAAGGAGGGCCATTTCATCGCCAAATGTCCTAATACATCCATCCTAGACCTCCCTCTAGCGGGTGGTCCACTCCCTCAGGGACATCGTAATGCCAGAGTTTTTGCAGTTACTGTAGAGGAAGCCAAGGAAAAATCCCAACCAGCTTATGGAAGGTAACTTAAATTCTTTTCATATATCTAATATCTTGCTCAATTCCTATGAATTATTTTTGATATAATTATCTTGTGTAGGCATTGTATTCTTGAATATCATCTTGTTAAAGCTTTATTCAATTCTGGATCAACAAACATGTTCATATCTCAAAATATAGAATCTATGTTGCATATTCATATAAGGGATTGGATATATTCTTGATGTATCAACTCCTAGTGGCAAAATACTTACCACCTTACAGAAAATTGATACCCTACCTCTAAAATTCAAAAATCATGACATGCCCTTCAAATTCATCCTCTTAACTATGGAAGACTTTGATATTATACTTGGTATGGACTGGATGTACAAGTATCATGCTCAAATTGACTATAGAAATAAGATGGAAATTCTCTCTCAGCCTCATTCTTGTCCCGTGGTGATCCCTAGGGGAAGTGAATTCTGTAATAATATTATATTTTCTTTCTTAAAGCTAAAAAGCTCATTTCTAAAGGTTGTAAAGTCTTCCTCGCATTAGTCTTAGAGACCAGTCCTAGTAGCGGGCCTGTAGAAAGACTGGAGGTGGTACATGACTTCCTTGACATTTTTTCAGAGGAGCTTCCTGGGCTGCCTCCAAATAGAGACATTGAGTTCTCCATAGACCTTCTTCTTGGAACCACTCTAATTTCTAGGGCATCGTATACAATGGCTCTTGTTGAGCTTATGGAGTTGAATAAACAGTTACAAGAACTTCTTGATAAAGGATTTATCCATCCTAGTGTTTCCCCTTGGGGTGCGCCTATTCTTTTCATAAAAAATAAAGACAGTTTTATGCATATGTGTATTGACTATCGCATGTTGAACCAGGCCACTATTATAAACAAATTTCCTCTCCCTCACATTGATGACCTCTTTGATTAGCTTCACACTGCCAAAGTTTTCTCAAAAATTGATCTTCGTTCAGGCTACCATCAACTTAAAGTCAAAGGATCTGATATTTCTAAAATTGCTTTTCAAATTCATTATGGGCATTACAAATTTGTAGTGATGCCATTCTGGTTGACTAACATTCTTGGTATATTTATGAGTCTGATGAACAAAGTCTTCCAACTTTATATTGATGATTTTGTGGTCGTCTTCATCGATGACATCCTGATTTATTCTGACTATATGGAAAAACATCGTGAGCACTTGAAGGTAATTCTTGAAATCCTTCGAGCCCAACAGTTCTATGGCAAACTTTCTAAATGTGAATTCTGGATTGATAAAGTCATGTTTCTTGGACATGTCATTTCTGGGGGAAACATATCTGTTGATCCCGCCAAAGTATCTATTGTACTTGATTGGAAACCTCCTCAAAGTCCTTTTAAAATCCAAAGATTCTTGGGTATAGCTGGATATTATCATCGCTGATGCTCTTAGCAAAAAAAAGGCAGTATGTGCATATTTATCTGTTCCTGAATGGAGGAATATGGAGGATCTTGTGGGCTAGAAGACATAGTTTCTATCTAATTATGTTCATATAACAACATCACTATTAAGTCTGGTCTCCAGTCTGAACTTCTTGAGGCACAGAAAGCTAGTCCTGATCTTGTAGAGCTCTCCTCTCTCCTAACAAAGCCCCAAACGCATCTATCTATGGGTCTCGACAGTGGTCTTCGATACAAGAACCGTATGTGGGTTCCTGAACAGTCAGTTGTGAAGACAAAGATTCTCAATCAGGTACATGGGTCAAAGTACACAGTTCATCCCAGTACAACTAAGATGTACAAAGACCTACAACACCAATTCTGGTAGAGGGGCATGAAGCATGATATTGTTGAATTTGTGTCCAGATGTCTGACATGCTAGAGAATTAAGGCAGAACACTAGAGGCCAGGTGGTTTACTACAACCTTTGGAAATCCCAGAATGGAAATGGAAACACATCACCATGTATTTTGTGATGGGACTACCTAGGACCAGGAAGGGATACGACGCTACATGGGTTATACACTACTACAGAAATGTCTTATAGCGTCACTTTTGCTGGTGTCAGTTGTAATAAAAAACCGACACCTAAATCATACAACGTCGGTGTTTAAAATAAGCCGACATCAATCTGTGAAGGGTGACCAGACACGGGTATCATTTTTATTCAGTGTCAGTTCCTTAATAAGAAACTGACACCTAAAAGTAACCGCCAAAACCAAAATTTCCAGCGAAAAAAATTGCCTCCAAAAATTGACATACATCGTCGGTTTTTAAGAGAGGAACCGACAACTAAAGGTTTTCTGTGAGACAGAAATTTGCTCGCTTTTTATTATCAGTTTTGTGACAATAACTGATGTCGTTGTGTTTTCGCGTGAATAACCACAAAAATTTTCACCTCCCTTTAGTGTCGGTGGTTTGTTGCAAATTGACACTTAAAGTTTTTATTGTCAATTTTTGTTAGCAACTGACACTGAATGTTAACTTAATATCGTGCGAGCGAGCCTGACTCTTCCCATTTCTCTCTGTGATTGCAATCAGCTATTAGGGTATGACGATTCCGGCGTTCTCCTTGCTCGCCGCCGCCGATCTCCTTGCTCGCCAACACCGTGAAGTGCCGCCATGAAGCGTCTCCGTGAAGCACCGCCGTGAAGTGCCGCCGTGAAGCACTGATCTCCTTGCCGCCGCCGTGAAGTGCTTCCGTGGAGCTTGCCATTTGTGGAGCTCACTGGCGTTCATGGAGCTCGCCGCCTCCGTGGAGCTCACCGTTCGTGGAGCCGCCACCGTCGTTGGTCCTCTCCTCCAGCCAGTCCTCCTCTCGCCGGTGCTAGCAGTAACCAGCGCCAATAGCAGCAGTCGGAACCAGAGCCAGTGCCAGTAGCCAGCGCCAATAGCAGCAGCCAGAACCAGAGCTTGCCATTATCATCACAACTGCCACTGCTAGAGGTAAAGCCTCCAATTGACTAGGTTTGCATCCTCAATTCATCCTTGGCTTAACTTATTTTTTAATGTGTGTTGTTGATGTGTGTTGACCTTGGCTTAACCTATTTTTTAAACAAGTAGATGTCAATGATAATTTAGTTAACCAATCCCAATGATTGATCCTAATTTAGTTCAGTATTGTTTTGCATTCATACACGATCGTGCTAAAATTTGTAGTGTGCATTTCCATTTTTAGGTTTGACTTTTTTGATGTTACTAGCGGATAGGAGCCAGGCTCCTGTTCATTTTCTGATTCACTTCAAAATGATTAGAATGTGCCTGGGTCCTTATTATAAGTATGTACTTTTATCCTTTTAAAAAGTATTTCAAACATAGTGTCATGTACTCATTAAACTAAATATGAGTGTTGATTAAACAAATAGATAATAAGTGTCACCTCATTTTATGAAATACCAAGATACATCAAATTATAGAAAATACTAGTCTGAAAATGTATAACATCATTATATGTACTTACACTTTTACTAAAAATATATAACATCGTTATATGTACTTACGTACACTTTGTTAATACTAATATTATGCAGTCTCTATCCACCCACAACAGTCACTATGAACTGGGCCTCTATGTCAATGTTAACGTTCCCTATTAAAGAACAATTGGACATCATTCTAGATGATCGTTCCTTAAACCAATTGGCCATACCCAAACATTGGCATTTTCTAAAAGGAAGACACTACAGGCCTGGTGAAGTGACCATAAATTTTGGCAATTATTCACATGTTATCGAGGTTGAGTATGATTTGGCGGGAAATCTTGTATCAAAATCCGGTTGGCATGATTGGATTGGAAAGATACATGTGGGTCGTAGCGACAGGCTTTTTCTCCATCCAGTTGGTCATAATACCATCAATGTTTGGATAACCAACATCAACTGTGAGACCCCCGATCATCTACTGCGGTATGAGCGCACGACGGATGATATCATCTATGACGAATCTGATTATGAGGCCCCTATCAGTTCAGATTCATCTAAATACAGTGAGGAGCTCCGCGACACATCATCATTAAAAAGGCCACGATAGGTCCAATTAACAAATATAATTGTCAAGACAAAAAATTTGTGTTTACACTTTTTGTCTGAAAGCAATCAATACTCATAGCTGCTTTCTTTTCTGAACTTCAGGAGAAGATCGCCACAATGATAAGTCCTCGAAGTTACTGATGCGGGACCATGTTGGTGTAGTATTTAGTTGTCTATCTATCTAGACTTGTCTGCATTAATAGTTATTTTAATTATGCGCATGTTTAGGGGTACACCAACCCCTTTGTTTAGTTACTGTTTAGGGGTACACCAACCCCTGTGTGTGGATGTAAAAAGAGATTAATGAATGGAACTAAAAGTTGCTACATGAATGCTTCTAACTGAATTGATGATTGGCTTGGTTATTGAATGTTACAAATTATTGATAAATTTCATTATAAATGTTCTTTTATCCTTATTATAACTATGTTTTCAATGATCCTGCAAATGATAAATGGTCGGTTGTTCTTCATGGTAAAACATAGTTCATTGAAGATCCTATAGATGAAGAAGAGTACTATGATAAGTATGATGACTCCAATCCATTATCAGTTGGGTTGCCAACACCACCAAACATTGAAGCTGGGGATGACGATGACTTGTATGTTCATGGGGATCATAATGAAGGATTGTTAATTGATAAAAGATCACAATATTAGAGGCATGGATGTTTATATTTTTATTATGTTCCCATGATGACCGTGTTGATGATCACCATGAGGGTGAGGACGTGCTTGCACCGCCTGACAATGTAAGTTTTAAGAATATATCCCTGAGGTTTCTATCTATATGTTCATTTATAATTATATTATGTAAGTGTGTTTTTTATCAAAATTTTAGGATACTAGTTAATAAAAATTCTATTTAATTTGTAGGCGTTCGCCAAAGACTACAAGCTATGCAGGATGGCCATGACATAGCTATGCAGGCCATCGACATTGCTTTGTAAATCCAAAGCGCAACAGTCGGAGAGAAAGCAAGCATCCCACACTATAGCTTAGTACATATATATAGTGGGACTAAGGTGACGATCCCACCTGCTAAAATAGGTTACCGACAACTACATGTTACGACTGGGAGGTCGTGATTCAGCAACCGTATGCATTAGCAGGAGGACAAATAGATTTCACCATGAGTTCTATTTGTCCTCCTGCTAATGCATACGGTTGTTGAATCACGACCTCCCAGTCATAACATTCAGTTGTCGGTAACCTGTTTTAGTAGGTGGGATTGTCACCTTAGTCCCACTATATATATGTACTAAGCTATAGTGTTGTATGTAAATTCGGCACTATTGTTATTATGCACTATATATGTGTTAGTCTGTCATGTTGTTATATGAATCTGAAACACTTGTGCGTGCTGCACTTTATGTATTGTATCTGTATCATGATTCCCTTCATTGAGTCTTCTTTTGTTGTTTCATGGCTCTTTGAATATATGATTTTGTTGACAATGATGACAATGTGAATGAATTTTTATGAATTGTGTTTGAAAATCATCAATACATGAATGTTTTTACATGTGTCTGAATGTGAAAAGAGATAAAATGTTTGCAGGTTTGTGGCCTATTATTAGATGATATCAATGGATGTCATAAAACCTACAGTTCATAACTGAACTGCAGGTTTCTCATCCTGCGACCAGCCACAGTTGGTCTGCAGACTGATAGAAAAATAAAACATCGGCATCGGTTATTTGAACAAAACTGACGATATATGGTTACAATGTCAGTTTCCATACTAGTAACTGACGTCGATTTCCCTAATGAGGCCATACACCATGGCCGTGTTGGCCAGCACGGCCGTGGCAGTGGACCAGACATAAAACATGTGTCGGATATTTATATACAACCGACGACATAGGATAACAGTGTCAGTTTCTCTACTAGTTACCGATGTCAATTTCCCTAGAGGCCAGACAACACGGCCGTACTGGTCAGCACGGCCGTGGCAGTGGGTGAGATGGCTGTCGATTATCACTAAGAAACTGACACTGATAGTGCCCTAGATGGCACCCTTTCTGTGGCGCGAAGGTATGTGGTGTCAGTTTCGAACCTAATAACCGACGCCTATACCCCCTGTTGGCGCGTTTTCGGTGGCGCGCGAAGGGTTTTAGCGTCGTTTTGAGAACCGACGCGTAACGGTTGGGCTTTTAGCGGCGCCCACATAGGTGTCGCTTAAGAACCAACACTAAAGGCCTTAAAAAACCGACACTAAAGGCATGTTATGTACTAGTGATAGTGGATTGTCTCAAAAAGTCAGCTCACTTCCTCCCTGTGAAGACTACAATAAAAGTTTCTGAACTGGACGACCTCTATATACGGGAGATAGTACATCTGTATGGAATTCCAACATCCATTGTCTCTGATAGGGACCCAAAGTTTACATCAAAGTTGTGGAAATAGGTTCAAGAAGAACTGGACACCAAACTAAACTTCAGTGCAACCTACCATCTATAGACAGATGGGCCGTCAGAACGCACAATACAGATTCTGGAAGACCTTCTTCGAGCTTGTGTTCTTGATTGGGAAGACTCGTGGGACCACTATTTTCCTTTAGCTAAGTTTTCATATAATAATAGCTATCAGGAGAGTATTGGGATGCCTCCCAATGAAGCTCTCTATGGACGACCTTGCAGATCTCCGATACATTGGGATGCCATTGAGGAACATACCTTGATGAAATCCGAAGAGATGCAATTGTATACAGACAAATTTGCACTGATCATACATAGGATGAAGCAGGAACATGATAGGTAGATATATTATGCAAATGCTCACCGACAGGAACGTCAGTTCAAAGAAGGTGGTCACATCTTTCTAAAGATCCGACCTATTTGAGCTTTGGCCAAGAATAAGAGAAAGCTCAGTCCTCGTTATGTGGGACCCTTTTAGATCCTAGATAGAGTTGGTGAATGTGCCTATCATCTTTCCTTGCCACCTCAGTATAGTTCCATGCATAATGTCTTTCATGTATCCAACCTGAAGCCGTATATCAAGGACCCCAGTCACATTCTGAATCATGAGCCTCTCGAGCTGAATGATGATCTGTCTTATGCTGAGTCCCCAATCAAAATTCTTGATTTCAAGACAAAGGAGATTCATAGTAATTAGCATATAGATATGGTGAAAGTTCTCTGGAGCCACCATGATCAGACCGATGCCACCTAGGAGCTCAAGTCCGAGGTGGAGTAGAAATATCCTCATCTCTTTCAAGCTGCTTGAATTTTGGGGAAAAAAATCTTTAAAGGAAGGGGGGAATGTGATAGAGTGAGTTCTTACTCATATTTCATCTCTCTTGTAATTTTATTATTTCCAATAATACCCTCAACCTTTTCCCTTGCTTAATTGATTAAAAGTGATTATTAATTTCATAAAAATCCAAACACTAATTTCATAGTAAATGTAATCCATGTATTAGGGTACATAGTCAATTTATATAACAAACATTTGAGTTTGACCCTTAATTTGATACCAGAGTTGGATAATGACATCATGAAGAACCACCTAAAATTTCATTACAATTGGATAAGCAAATTAGGAGTTATGAGTTTTTCAAATTATGTACACTATTGTATCTATTCAAACCTAGGACCTAAGTTTTCGGGTTCATTAATCAAAATGTGTAACATAAGTGTCACACACCCCCTGGGCGAGGGCCTTTAGTATTGGCCCTACATTTCCATCCGTCTGATCTCTGTGATCATGGATCGCGTGAGGATTCAATGCCCTGGGACTTGTCTCCTACCTCTTGCAAAGGGCGGGGAGGTGAGAACAAACTCAATCCAGTCGATCCACCACCACACTTTCTATCTCAAAGTTTCATTCATCGAGATAATCCTATCTCTCAAAACCACACCCAACCAACCCTATTTTGACCAAGTTTCTCACACTGTTACGCCGGCTCAACAACCTGAGCGAGGTACTCTCTTACTCCAGCTGCGGTGGCTAACAACCCCATAGCCGATATAGCCCTAAACCTCCTCTCAACTCTATATAAGGCCATCCAATGATCACCGCCACCCCCTTTACATTAACCCCATACTCTTGAGCCTGCTCGTGACCTTTCAGCCCCTGATCAACCTTCGTAGTCTGTTGCTTGACATGCGGCACCGCCACAGCGGCCGCACTGCCCATCTTGGGCATTCCTTTTCCTCATCTACTTCCTACAAATAGCCACCTGGTATCACACCGTGAAGATGTGGTGAACTTAGGTGGAACCATCACCGACAGATCCAAGCCCCAGTGCCCCAAGCTGTTTGGCGCCGACAAGCTCCTCCATTGTGGGTTCCTGACTCACACAAGGGTCAGAGCTAGAGGGGAAGCCTTGACCACCGATCCAGGGAGGAGAACTGGGTCCAAGACCCAACCAACACAGGGATCGAACAAACCCGAGATCAATAAGCCATGCCTCCTCTTAGGATCAATCATGATCCTCCATCAAGCATCCATGGTCTAGGATTTTCCTCCATTAAGGTATGTCTGTCCCTCTCGCATGAATAATCGATTAAATACCCATATCTCATTTAAATCATAGAAAATCGATCGTAACTCCAAAAATATTGAATTTATATAACATTTTCATCAGAAAAATGCAAGCTTTGCAAATAAAATAACTTAAGGACCTAGATCCGACTCCTTTTACAAAAGTACTAGCTTATATCCTAATGACTATACTTATGTAATTTAATTAAGTAATAATGGTTGTTAATTAATGTAACCTGGTTAATTGTATAACTTATCCCTAAAAGAGTCCCTAAATGTCACAAGGCTCAAAACCCTAGCCAAATAGAGACCTATCAATCTAGACTTATAGAAAACCCTAATGTTTGGTTCTTCTCTGCATATAAATACCTCCATGCATTTTTATGCCTAACCCAAAATATTTATTGACCCTTCTGATCATGGCTGACCCTGATAACCCTGGATTCAACCCTGACCAATCTGATTTATGGGAATCCTAAAAATAAATCATTAAAGATCTAACCCATAGTAGAAACACTAATGTTGGACATTTCTTTTCTTGAACATAAATAGGTATCATTAAATAACGAAAACCCTAAAATAAAGACATGATCTTGGGACTCCAAAATAAGACATAAGAAATGAATAAAATCTAATCTAACCATAGAAAGGTGAAGGAAAAACCCTAGTTGGGATCATATGGACTCATAGTGACCCACACCCTTAATTTCTTTTCAGGGTAATCTTTTTTGTTGTCCTTCTAGACTCTTGGAATTAAGATCTAATCAAATTAGGATGTGGTCTTTGTTAAGTATAAGATTAATTTTCCATGGTTGCATAAGATATGGTGTTCCTTGGGTAACTTATCTACCTATACTTTGATGGATGATAATTAGTATTTATGATTCACCAAATCTAAATGGAACATAAATGAATTGTTGATGAGTTGTAGCTACTAAGATAAGCACAAATGGGGGATGGCCCAATATGGATGTATGATATATTGCCTAGTATGGATGTAAGATGAATTGCCCATGCTAGATGTATGATAAAGTTGTTTGCCCATACTGGATGTATGATAAAATGTTGATATAATAGTAGTACAACTGCATCTAATGATATTTAAAAGATGTGTTTACCTAATTTTCCATATTAAACAATGGTTTTCTTTTCTTTCTTTTATTTCTTGAAGTATTTGAATTATGCAATCATAGTACTATATTTTGAACCACGTACCAACTTATGTTGATGATTTTGTTTCTCGTATTTTCTAGGTACAAGGAAAAAATAATGCATCTTAAAGTACCAGAAGCTACCAAATAAATGGGCATGGAGGATATCTAGCTACATTTCTATTTCTTCTCTTTTTTAGTCAAATAGTTTTTCATTCTTCTAGATGATGTAAAGGGTGTTCTAAATCCTATCTACTTTCATTTCATAAAACTATTCTCTTCTTCTTTCCTGAATAATATATGTATGCATTTATTTTTAATGAATGTTGTTTGTGTGGCTAATCAATGATGTTTGTGAACACGATCTGGATCCTTTTTATAAAATAGTTGACAATCACAATCCCTTACATTTTCCTTCTTGACATCTATTAGATATGAGTGCACACATATCTAGGGAATGTCAACTAGGAAAGTGTACAAGAATTGAGGTCATCACATTCAAGGATTTTATGAATGAAGTACATAACCAACTTGGTAAAAGTACTAAAGCACTTCATTGTAATCGAGGCAGAGAGTACTTAAGTCAAGAGTTTGAGGACCTTATGCGAGACTGTGATATCATATCACAATGGGCTCCATCTGGAACAACATAGTATAATGACATATTAGGAAAAAGGAATTGCACAGTGCTATATATGGTGCAATCAATGATGAGTTTTGTTGATCTTCTGACTTCTTTCTAGGGTTATGCTCTTAAAACTGCCATGTTTACACTAAACTATGTACAATCTAAGTCAGTTTAAAAGACACCATATGAGATATTATATGTGAAGCATCCCAATGTGTCTTTTATGAATATTTGGGGTTGTGAAGCTTATGCGAGAAAGTCATTTCCCGAAAAGCTTGGACCCAAATATGATAAATGTTATTGTATTAGATATACTAGGGGAACCAAAAGATACTACTTTTGTACTCCATCAAACAAGAAGGTGTTTGTTTCCAGGGATGATGTATTTCTAGAAATGATATTCACTTCCAAAGGAATTTGTGGGAGGAATGTAGAACTCAAAGAAGTTTGGAACTAACTAGACAACATTGAACCTATAGAGGTACAAGAGGAACATAGAGAGTCCCATACCATTGTGGAATCTCGAATTCCTCATGTGACATAGGAACCTCACAGATCTAGTAGGACACGCCTTGAGATAGATATATTTGGTTATCTAATGACTCAAGAAGGAGTTAAGTTGGTCATTGATGTTGAGATAACTACCTACCTAGAAGTTGTTATGGGACCAGAGTCTAAGAAATGGCTTGAGGCCATGAGATCTGAGATGGAATCCAAGTACACCAACAAGGTATGGACCTTTGTGGATCTACCTGAAGGGGTAAAACCCATAGGGTGCTAGTGGGTCTTCAAGAATAAAACCGACATGGATGGTATTGTACAAACTTACAAAGTTAACTTGGTTTTAAAGGTTTTAGATAAGTCCAACGTGTTGACTATGAAGAAACCTTTTCTCCAGATGCCATGGTTAAGTCCATTAGGAATATGCTTGCCATTGCAATTTATCATGACTATGAGATTTGGTAGATGGATGTTAGAACCACATTCCTTAATGGGGATCTTCTTGAGGATGTGTACATGACACAACCTTAGGGTTTTACAAATCTAAAGGATGCAAATAAAGTATGTAAGATATAAAGGTCAATCTATGGATTGAAGCAAGCATCTTAATGCTAGAATCTTTGATTTGGTGAAATAATCAAAGAGTTTTCCTTTACTTAAAATGAACATTGACCATGTGTTTACAAGAGGGTTAGTGGGAGCATGATTGTATTACTCATATTGTATGTAGATGGCACACTTTTGATGGGTAATGACATCCCTACTTTATAGATGGTAAAGACATGTCTAGGAAATACATTCTTTGTGAAAGAATTAGGCAAAACACCCTATATTCTAGGAATTAAGATCTATACAATTAGATCTAAAAGGCTTCTTGGGCTAAGTCATAACATATACATTAACAAAGTGTTAAAGAGATTTAACATGGAGAACTCAAAGAGAGGCAACCTATCAATGTCTCATGCTGTTACTATCTCTAGAGCTCGACGTCTCAATTCTTGTGAAGAAAGGGAGTGCATGAGTAAGATTCCATATGTTGTTGCAATTGGATCTATCATGTATGTAATTTTATGTACTCATCCAGATGTCTTATATGCCTTGAGCATGATGAGTAGATATCAGTCAGAACCCGGTGAAGCTCACTGGACTATCATGAAGAACATCCTTAAGTACTTGAGAATAACTAAGGATCAATTTCTTGTCTATGGTAATGATGAAGAGTTGGTGGTAAAGGGTTACACCTATGCAATCTTCCAAACTAACAAAGATGACTACAGATCACAGTTTGGATTTGTGTTTTTCCTCAACAATGGAGTTGTGAGCTGGAAGACTTCCAAGAAAGAGGTAGTTGCAGATTCTACAATAGAGGCAGAGTATACTACTGCATCGAATGCAACAAAGGAGGTGATTTTGATCAAGAAGTTCATCTCAGATGTCAGGGTGGTTCCATGCATCAACAATGCAATTGAGCAATATTGTGACAATAATGGAGCTATTACACAAGCTAAAGAATCCAGATCACATCAGTGTTCTAAGCATATATGAAGGAGGTTCCATCTCATATGATAAATCATACAACAAGGGGATGTGAAGATTTGTAGAGTACCAACTGAAATCAATGTGGTTGACCCCTTGAAAAAAGCACTTTCACAGTAGAAGCGTGAAGGTCATGTAAGATCACTTGGGATTAACTTCGTGGGTGATTGTCTCTAAGTTCAAGTGGGAATATGGTGGTATGTATGCCTAGAGAGCCAATCATATTATGATTGTAAATGCATGTTTTTTAAACAATATGATTAATAATAAAGGCGATCTTCCAATTTATTCTATTTTATTCAGTTATGAGATATTGATGTAGCATGATAAATTTCAAATGAATGATATTAATATTGGATGCATGTCTTCGGATGAGGACTTGAGCAATGAGATCATATGATATAACAAGTATATACATTCTTGTTATGTCCCATCAACATCCTCCTTTCAAGTGGAATGGGATGGTGTTGTCCTCTCCTGACAGGTTTTCATAATCCACTTGAGCTTTGAGAACCCATCTTCTACCTTAGACATCATGACCAAGAAGGAGAGATTTTTTAAAGCTAGCAAATTACCAACAAAAAGGTTTCTCATTGCCTTCCATCTCTAGGAGTGAGACGTGGATTTCCCATTCATCTGTTTGGACAATATAGTGACACATGCCTTTTTGACTGCATTGGGAAAAGTCATCAACATATTCTTGCATCCTCTATTCTATGTGTGCAATGTTTCCATATCTACTCCATGGCAAGGTATATCTCACACACCTTTATTCTTTATTTATTGTTTTTGCATATTAGCTCCTAGGAACGTGGATATATATTGTTAAAAAAATTTACTTCCACTTCACTCATCACCTCCATGATATCAAATAGTTTTGGACTATATTATTCTCTTGCCTACTCTATTATGGATTAATTACTTTGACTTGTCATGTATAAAAATGGATACATGGTATTTTTAGGCAATGGGGTTTATTCACTCCAGCCAGACACTAGGGTTTTATCCCCCTAGACACATGCTATATATATAGGCACTGAGTCCTCCAAACAGGCACTAAGGTGTTATTCCTCCTACCATTATGTATTTATTTGGCATTGAGGTTTTAGTCCTCATATATTTGGTTTGAAACTTAAGGATTACAACCTTGCTTTTTAGGTTATGATAGTCTTTCGTGTAATCAACATGCATTTCATTACTACCTTGTTTTTGTATAATTGGTCAAAAGGGAAAGATTCTATATTTATTGGTTCATAGGATATGGATGCCTCATTCTCTTATTACTATGCTTATGTTGTTTCCTATCTTGAACTTACCTAATTTCGTACAACCCCCTTTTGACTAGGAACACCATTACAATTGTAATTGAATCTTTAAATGTCAAAGGAATATTTTTATTGCACATACCAATATTTTACTAACCCATGCCTATTCTTATTTGTCCCTATTTTGGTGTTAACCCAAACCACCAAGACTTAGGTTATTTTGAGGATGATAACTTAGGAGGATCTTGAACCGACAACGTGTAAAAAACTAAAATCAATGTAATAATTCACTACCATTATGTCTTTATATAAAAATATTTATTTACTTGAATATAATCAACAATAAGTGTTCAACTTAAATTTTAATAATGCTTTGACATTTAACTTGTATTTTGGGACATAACTCATTTATACCATTAATTGACATCTATAATGATTCTTATAGCCCTAGTATCATAAAAGGCTTTATTTATTCTTAAACTCTAATATATTATTTTATTTATGTGAAATAATATCTAATATTCTCTCTCCTAAATTTTAGTAGTAAAACATTTATAGACAATTAATAATGTAATAAATGACTCGATTACACATTTTTACTAAATCTTGGTATTTAATTTATTAACAACTTAGAAATTTCTCAAAAACATTAAATATAATGACTACATAGTATATTGTAATTTTTGGATTTATATTAGTGAATGTTTGGACCATTATCTCTTTTAGAACCATAAAATGCCTAAAAATTCCCTAGACTAATTAATGATTTACACCTATCCAAACTAGCAAGTTAATAATTTATTTGAATTCTCCTAGACCTAATCTATCATCCTCTAAAATTTTCTATAAATCTGAATTGAATTTCTCTTTTAAAATTAATATATTGACTTCATAGCTTTAAATCACTTAATTTTACTCAACATTTACATAAACTTCCACAAATGAATTCAATATCATCCTCAACCCACGTTATACGGAGAGTTACTTCTCCTACATCCCCATCTCTACACGTATTGTGCTCTGTGACCATGAATGATTGGTCTACCTTGTAATTGAAGGAAATTCTCTCTAGTACACCTTGTCTCCTTCTTCTCCACTCCCTTATTTTTCTCTACCTTGCCTACTCTCTATTTCTTTCTCCCCCTTACTTCCACGTTGCCTGTCCCTAGCCCCCAAATATCTCTTTCTCATCATCTTCAACCTTGGCAAACATTGTTACTGTAGTCATTCTCGATGTATGCTTGTGCACTCATCTCCCCTACCCATTTCCTTTGATCCTTGTCTGACCTCAACAAACACAAACACCTTTTCCTGATTGATCCTCATTTCATTGACAACTCACGGGGTTGGAAAGTAATTTTTTTTCTCACATGATACAATTGTAGTTAGTCCTTAGTACTTAGTTCCACATTTTATGTATGGATCAATGAAAGGATCCTTCTACATATAGGTTTTACAAAAGAACATATTGCATAATCCATACACAATAATCTAGAACCTGCCATCGAAAATCATGACACACTTACAAGAGAAAAAACATGTCCTTGAATGGTTGAATCACCAAGACCAATTCTGGTGGTCTAGTGGCAATAAAAGGCAAGGGAATGAGAAGGGAACAAAGTTTTCCATATGGGTTAACGATGAATGCATATTCATCTTAGTTAGTTGCATTTTTAGTTTAATTTTGCACTCACTTCCCTCATTTTACCTTAGAATTAACTTCCATATAAGTTTTCCTAATTTTATATTAATGTGTAAGGTTCTAATCCAATTCCTTGGTTCTCATGGAAGAATTAGGCTTCATTATATATCAACACGTATAGGAAACAATGATATATCTAACAAACTAGTAGGAAAAAGATTGTTTTTTTATAATTTAGACTATATTTTTATTGAATTTCCCTTCATCTCTTGATGGTTTCATTGGTCAAAATTTTCATCAGCTCATGCTCGTATCCGCATGACAATATCCACTATGGAGTGGGGTTTGTTTCTTAACTGAGTTATCATAGACCCCCATCATTTTGCAATCCAATTGGTCGAGCTCTAATGACTGACCTACATGCTTCCACTAATGCACGTCCTACACACTTCCACCAATGTCTACCCTACTGTCATGCACCAATGGAATTATGCTCATGTCCAACAATGCCTATCCTGGCATCAGGCATCTATGGCCAACCCTTTGATGAAAATTTTGTGCTGATCCTCAATTAAAAGTCTATGTGGTCAACTGAACAAGTTCCTAGACCCGACCTTTGATGGCTAGCAAGACTTTGACTACTTATGACGATTTTTTGCCTCAATCACCAATGAAACTCTTATTTCACAACTAACAATGGAGTTACTTCCTATCCAACCTGACAATTGGGCAGACTACAACATTTTATGCCTAACCTACACACAACCTCTGATAAAACTTCTATATTATTAACCAATGCTCTCAACACCAACAAGAACTGGTGGTCGTGAGACCCGTTGTCTACCTCCCATCGTTGCCCCTTCCCATCCATGGTGGATGAGACTTAAGTGAAAGGCATCTAGTAAGGGTATCAAACCCTATCCTCCTTTTATAAATACAAGATTGTAGCCTTCATGAAAAGCATCTGCCTCCTATGCCACCAGAATGCCAAAATAAATTCTAAGCAATTCATCTCTAGTTTACATAGACCATTGTGATTGGTTACTTTCCTTTGTTAACCAACCAACAAGATCTAAAACCTCCACCAAGACTTAAAGGTATTCACTTTGAAAGAATCATTATCAAAAATGTCCTTCTCCATCATTCCACCATTATCCTTCACCTCCATAACAACATATCCAATCCATTAGTAAGAGACGTCAACAACTTGTAGTTCATCTTTAGAAAATGTGAAGGGTGTTCTTGTTGTTTGTTGAATGCCTCCATCTTCATGTCTATAGAACCACTTCTGAACACCATGACCACAATTATCTCTTCTTATGTTCTGATATCTTTTTCTTTCCTTTCCCTTGTTAAACATTTTTACACTACCATGAGCAAGTAGTCCTCTCACTAGGGTGAAGGGAGTAGCCCCGCTATCCCATTTTGCTCTCTTCATTGCATCCACTATTGTATGGAACATTATATGTTTAGAATATATTATTATGGTTTTACTCATGCCTAATCATCAAGCCTACATGTTTATCGAATCTTGGGTGTATAAAATTTGAAGCCAAGATCTATGATATTGATTGATTTTTATGAAATCATTGATGAGATTTTTGGATAGGTGTTTTTTGAGGCAATAGATGTATGATATTTAGGTAACGCGGTGGATATTTTGGACTGATATATGTCTGGGTTTTAATACTAACTCAAAAAGTGGGACTTACCTAGTCTTATAATACATATTTTCATATTTATCACGATGCACGAGAGAATAAAGGATAGGTAGCAATGTGGGAACCCATTCCACCCTAGTGTTCCCATACATTGATATATACAACCTTAATCTAGATCTTTTCATTATTGCAATCTTAGTTCCATCAAACCAAATCAAATCTTTTATTAAATGCTAGTTCCTGTTTGGTTAGTTTCATTAGACTAATTCTTAAAAAATTAGTTTTTTGGGTTGTATCCAAAAAAATACTATGATAAGATCCATCCTCCTACATGTGATGATTTTTTTACTATTTAGGTAAAAATCTAGGTACTTTTTCCTAGGTGAATTTTCTTGTACGATAATATTCCACATAAAATTTTTCCATTTTCACTAGGGAAAACATCTTTTTTTATCAAGTTAAATAACTTGTATCATTTATAAATTTTATTTTATGATTGATAATATTTAGTATAATCTTAAATCCAACTCATCTTCAACCATTTAAACTTGTCTATGTTAACTTCTGAGGTGAAATCTGTTGTTCATGAAACACTCTTCTAGCGTCAACTCCATCGTAGACCAACCTCAAAATTGAATGAACCTACCATAGGCTCCTTTGTAAATAGAAGGACTAGATGAAAAAAGAGGAGATCAATTGTAGAGTGGGAGAAACACTCAATGCACAAAGAGATAAAATCCTCACTGAGACCAGAGTTGTTGTTCAAGCGGAGTTACGAGTAGTTGAAGAAGAGGAAGTCCAAAGAGATAGTTGAGAGTTCTCTATTCATAAATCTATAGACGTATGAAACACAATTGTCCAACCAGTCATTGAAGCACAAACCTTTGAAATCAAGAGGCAATGGGTGACGATGATGAAAAACAACAGTTTGCTAGAAGAGCTAGTGAGAATGCACATCGCAATTTACAAAAATTCATAGATTTTTTTGGACTGAGTAAGCAATCTGAAATGTCTAAGGAAGCCATAAAGTTATGACTATTCTACTACTTTATTACCTATAAAGCTAGTGTGTGGTAAAACTTTGTAGACAATCACAATATTATCACTTGGGAGCATCTACAAATCAAGTTCCTAGAGAAGTTCCTTCTGCCCTCACCAACCTATCAAATATGAGCATAAATCACTCAGTTTGAGTAGCTTCCATCTGAAACTCTCTTTGAATCTTGGGAACAATTCAAAGAAATATTACACAAATGCCCTTGTTACGTCATTCCTTCTACATAGCTTATCGAGCAATTATGTAGGGGAGTCAACGATGACATCAAAAAATTCATGGATGTCACTTCTAATGGAGATTTCATGTGGCAAAGCTTTGACAATGCATGGAAGTTGGTGAGCTAAGGAGGAGAGTCCCAAGCTAATTGGGGCTCATCGTACAAGAAATGAGTTCTAAGGTGTCCATGGTACAAGACAAATCGGATCTGAAAGCTATTGTTGAATTTCTAAATATGCTCACCCTTAAACAACATAACATAGAATGATATCTCCTAAGAAATTGAGAGAGAGTTCGGTCGAACTTTCAAGCCAAGAAATTCCAAAACGTCTTCCAAGATTGTAGTGCGAAAGAGAACATGGGTCTAGAGTTTAATAAACTCTACCAAGACACACTAAACATGCATCAAACTCAATTTCTTAGTAGCCCACTGATCGAAGAAGTCCATGCTATCAAATGTATTCTAGGATAGGGCTACTTTGACACCTACTAATTAATAAACCACCCAAGTTTTAGTATGAGAATCTAAATAAAGCAACAAATGCACATCATCTCAAGGATACAACCAAAAGGGGTCTTGGGTCTTCTTGGTTTCTAATAGAACAAGATTTACCACTGCAACAACTTCAATCATGGACAATACTGTGACAACTTCAACCAAGACAACAACTACAATCTAGAATAGCTACCCTACAATAGTCAAGGACAACTTCTCCTAGGATCGGGAAACCAGAAGAACATGCTTTCTCCCAGCGATCAACATTTCTTTGATACTAGAAAGCCAATAGGTATACAATAAGTCCATGGAGGCTCAACTTATGTAGATTGATGCATCCATTCATCCTCTAGTAGGTTCTTTTTTGGTGAACCAAAGTACAACCCCAAGATTCAAGATTAGTTGAAGATTGTTATCTCATGTTCTAGGTTTGTTCTACCATTACCACCAGACCCAATCAGCAAAAACATGATGCTTCTTGAAGATGACTATGATGATGAATTCTCTTCGGTGGTTTCACATGTTGAACTAGATATTGTAACACCTTGGCAAGGTGATACATCAGCTACATAGAAGAGCATCATACCCAATACTAGGAAGGTAGTAAAAACTACACCAACAACTGCCATCATGGTGGTGCCTACCTACAGACCATGTAATAGACAACAGTAACACAAAAGACTAGAGTGTGTGTTGGTTGATGACAGAATCTCATTAGTCATGATTTGTGATATCAAACCAAACATATAGATATTTGATATAGAACACTGTATAAGACAAACCCATCTTGAGAGTGACACATGGAAGCCATGATTGGTAGTCAGAGTCATCTCTCATAGTGATGGTGGTGATTGTGGTTCTTAGACCTTAAATCAATACATTCATCACTTGTCATTCGATGTACTTTGACATCATCCACTGTGCCTTGAATAAGGGTTTCCATAAAGGTGGTTCTCAGGTGTATTATGATGCATGAGGATGACAATGAATGATGTAGATGGCATTTGTCCCTCCTAAAGGAGTATGATATCCTGGTCACTCGATAAGAGAGACTGAGAAATGCATGGTTAAGCTAGTGTGAGTTAATATGTGATATTAAGCTTACACATATCTGAGGCAGTCTGCTCTATTTCAAGGAACATGGATTGAACATTGAAGAGGATGATGATTCCATGCCTCGAGTTTAATCTGGATTTCAGAGATAAAGGAACTATACAATCACTATAACACCAATCACAGATTGTAGGTTAAAGTTATTCTCCAACTATCCAATTACTTAGGTAGAATCACAAACCAGTTATGGACATTCACTGCCAACATAACTTAGAACATGTAGGGTCACACACATAGGATACACTTGGAGTATGAGTTTATTCATGAATGTATTTTAAACTTGATCACTAAAGTGTACAATATTCAATTTAAACAACAACAATTGAAAGTTGACTGACTGGACTATGAACCGACTGGTTCAAGTACTGAACTAATTGATTCAAGTGTTAGGTTAATTGAACCAACATTGGCAATCAGATCCATGAGATGACTGGTTCGGTAAGTGAACTGATTGGCTCATATTTGTGAACCGACCGTTTGGTTAATCAATTTGTTTGGATCAAGGATTGATGCAGATGTCATGTTGTGCATTAATCAAATTGAACTACCAATAGAATTTTGATTGGGAAACATAGTGAAATGACCAGTTCAAGGGTTGAATCAATCATCTCACATGTGAACCGATCGATTCAGCAGTGAGTCGACCGGTTCAGCAGTGAGCTGACCGGTTCAATGTTCACAGGTTCCAAAAAATTCATCAAATTCCATCTTTTTAACTCCAACTCAGGCTGGAAACCCTGACCCTATCCCTCCTATAAATAAATGGGTACTTGGGGCCTTCCAGAGACACAACAATAAGCTATGAAAAAATTTGTCTTCTCATAGGTGTGGCAACGTGAGAAATTGAGCAAATTCTACCCGTCAAAGGGAGGAACTACAAGGGAGAGACAAGTGATGGCACACTAACTAGGAGAGACACCTCCTTCCTATTTGCTGATATCGAATGACAGAATCTCCCAGTGGCCTTTTTAGACTACTATAGAGGTGAGGAGGTCGTTGCAACCCACTAGGAGGACACATACAACCGATGTTCATGGTGAGCAACCAAGAAGCTACTGTTGTTGCCATCCTGGTGCAAATTGAAGAAAATCATACGCCACTACAAGGGATTGTCGTTGGACTTGCTCCAGGACCAGGTATAAACCTTGAAAACCCTCTTTCTCATTACATAGTTGTTGATGTGATCTGCTATTTAAAGGGAATATGACAAGTAATTTTTTTTTGCTGCCTTATCTAATGTCATATTTCCCAACATTAGTAATCCTATTCCTTGTTCAACTTATCATTTTCATCTAATCAATAGTTTATTACTAAGTTTTCAATGTATAACCATGTATAATATCCTTAATCATTTATCATAAGAGATACATATATATGTTGGCTAATATGATGACTTAGAGTCACCCCAATTTTATGTAGTGAGACAACCTAAGCTCATATACTATGTTGTCCGATAATGCTCCTAATAACCAGCAAAACCCTAATTATTAGAGGTAAACTTCGTAGATTTTGCACAATCAGTAAGTCAAAACTATGATCAAGGAGAAACCACAAAGGAATCAATATAATACTAGTATACGAAGTGATTAAGGACAATATTATATTTCAAGATATACATTTTATTAACATTCAATATTTGTCACATAACATGATCATTAAAATATGACATAAGAATTTTACATAGTTCCATCATGGAACACTTAACAAGTTTTACAAAAACATATCAAACACATTATTACAAATATAATTCTTATGTTAAAACATATTCACAAAACAGATAATGAACACCCATAGTGTAGTAACTACTACACATTCACGATATATAGCTTAAGTCGAGTCCTGAAACTTTTTCTTGAGGATCTAACTTTTTATTGGTTAATTAGACAATGTATAAATGATAAAATAATCATATGCGTACCCAAATATGATTCCATCCTCTTTCTTCAAGTTTGGGTAGTTATGATTCATGTTAAAATTGAATGTGCTAGACATATAAGTCTATAGTTTTACTTGGAATAAATGGTATATTAATTCTTGATTTCTAAAAAATAATAAACACACAAAGAACCATAATAGCATATCAAGATATATTTTGATGTAACATTATCAATGCAATCTAGCCATAAGTGACATATCAGCAATAACAGTAATGTCATGAGCTGGATATAAACAATATAACACACTTTTACATTTAATTTGTTTGGCCAGAAACTACTTGACTTGTATCAGTCAAACATAGTCATCATGGCATGTTTACATGAATCACTTACCATCCATGACTTATGGTTAATCCATCCATCAATAGAAAGTTAACATAACCCGCATTCATCATTAGGATAGGTTGTTGGGTTTTATGAGATAGAACAGGCAGTGGAAACAAAAAAAAAATTATCTAACCACAAACCCATAACCAGCAGATCTCATCAACAACTATGTAATAGGAAAATGGTTTAGTAAGATATACCTAGTCCCGAGGCTTGCTCAGCGAAAATACCTCACAACTAGTGCAGCCTTCAACCACCTAGTCTTTGACAGTGTTTGTGCAGCTTCCTCCTGAGCTATAGAAATCTCCCACCTCTATAGATAGTCCACACAGACTATCGAGAACTCTAGTCATCCTATCCTGAAGGACACTAGAAGGAGTCATCCCCTTTTGTCAGCATACTAGTCACTGCCACACTCTCCCACAATCAGTTGCTTTTCTACAGTTGTCTTTCCCTTGTTGTTCCTCCCTGGACGGGTACAACTTGCTTGGGCTCTCTCAGTTACCACAACCAGAGAGGACAACAACTTTGTAGAGCAACTGATGTTATGAGTTATCTATTCTGAGAAGCCCCTTGTACCCCTCTATTTAACGTAGAGGGTAGGGTCAAGATTCCTAGTTTGTGTGGGAGTAGAAGGTTCCGGAATTTCCATGAACTGATTGCACTGCGACAGACGAACCGGTCATTTCACAACTCAACCGGTTGTTTGGACAGGTGAGCTGATCATTTCACTTTTGAATCAATTGGTTGGGAGTGTGATCCAGTCGGTTCAATTAGTGAATTGGTCATTTCACTTCCCAGACTTGCCCAGAATTGACTTTCCTTATTTGTTTCTAATTAATACAAAGATTAGTTCTTGTCCAAATCAAATTGAACAAGTGAAATGAAAATTTTTTCTCACAAACTGAGAAACCCAACACCAGCTAGGTTGGTCCATGTGAACCGATCAGTTCATTAGAGTGAACCAGTCATCTGACCATGAGTCGATCAGTTCCCCCAGTGAACCGGTTGGTTGGTGGTCCAGTTTTTGTAGAACTCAGCCAATGCAGTTCTTAATCATTCTGACACTCTAATCAATTGGTTCAACACTTGAACTTTATGATTCTGAGTCAATTCTATTGATTAAATGTTTAATTGAGTACCTAAACACTTTAGTAATCAATGTAAACATCATTCATGGATAAACTCCTCTTCCAGGTTAATCCTATGTGTGTGACCCTATAGGTTCCATTTCACATTGACAGTGAATGTCCATAACTGGCTTATGACTTCACAAGCAAAGAGTAGTGCCTAGTCGCACATCAGTGCTACCCAAGTGAAGAGGAAACTTAGAGAACAACTTTCAACCTACAATCTATTATTGGTGTTACAGTGAATGTATAGTCCCTTTGTCACTGATATCCAGATTGAACTCGAGGCATGGACTTGTCATCCTCTACAAATGTTCAATCCATGTTTCTTGACTCAGAGTAGACTTTTTGAGATATATGTAAGCTCAATGTCATACATTGACTCACATGTGCATGGCCATGCATTTCTCATTCTCACTCCTCAAGTGGCCAGGATATCATACTCCCTTAGGAGGGACAAATTCCATATCTATCACTCACAGTCAAGTCCCCATGTGTCAAAGTCACCCAATCATCACCATTATAACAACCCATGTTTTAGGATTGGATTTAATGATGTCAAAGTGTACCCAATTGCATGTGATGAGTGTAGTGATTTCAGGTCTAAGAACCACAATCACCACCAATACTATAGGAGTTGTTCCTGACTAACCAAGTGTGGTTTCCATGCATCACTCTTATGGTGGGTCTGTCTGATACATTATTCTCTAACATGTATCTGTGTGCTTGGTTTGATATCACATATTATGACTAATGACACTCTATCACCAACCAACATACACTCTAGTTTTTTGTCTTATTGATGTCTGTGGTCATTTCCACAATAACAACTGTCTAGGGACATTACAGAGAATGTACACACTCTTAACATCTGTATGATCTCATTGTTCAAGTCACTTACTTGAAGACATATGTCATTGATTTTGTCATTCTCTAGACATCTGTCATGTAATACTATTATCTCAAAATAGTTAAACATATAGATAGAAATTTCCTTTATTATTATTATTATTATTATTATTATTATTATTATTATTCAAATCATTTATAAAGTATGCCATTACAATCATCACATGACTGGTTCTATGGGCATACATACCAACAGACTCCCACTTGCACTTAGAGCCAATCACCCATGAACCTCAGTTCTTGTGATCTAGCATGACCATCATTCTTATGCTATGAAAGCACCTTAGTCAAGGAATCAACAATATTATCTTCAGTTGGTACTCTGCAAATCTTCACATCTCCTCGATGTACAATCTCTCGTATGAGATGGAAGTGTTGTTGTATGTGCATGGACCATTGATGTGATCTGAGTTCTTTAGCTTGTGCAATAGCTCCATTGTTGTCACAATAAAGCTCAATTGCATCACAGACGCTAAGAACCACCCTAAAATCAGAGATGAACTTCTTGATCCACACAACCTCCTTTGCTGCATGGGATGTAGCAGTATACTCAGCCTCTATCGTAGAATATGCAATTGTCTCTTGCTTGGAACTCTTCCATCTCATGGCTCTATTGTTGAGGCAAAACACAAATCCTAACTGTGATCTGTAATCATCTTTATCAGTTTAGAAGCTTGCATCGGTGTAACCCTTTACCACCAACTCTTCCTCACCACCATAGATGAGGAATTGATCCTTAGTCCTTCTCAAGTACTTGAGGATGTTCTTCACGACTGTCCAGTGAGCATATCCAGCATCTGACTAGTATCTGCTCGTCATGCTGAGTGCATATGAGACATCATGACGTGTGCACCACATTACATACATGATGGATCCAATTTCTGATGCATATGGAATCCCATTCATGTATTCCCTATCTTCATAAGATTTGGGACATTGAGCTCTAGAGACGGGAACTCCATGCCTTGTGGGTATCCTTCCTCTCTTTGAGTTCTCCATGCTGAACCTCTTTAACACTTTGTCAATGTATGTGCTTTGACTTAGTCCAAGAAGCCCTCTATATCTATCTCTATAGATCTTGATTCCTAAGATATAGGATGCTTCTCCTAAGTCTTTCATTGAGAATATATTTCCAAGCCATGTCTTTAGCTTTTTTAAAGAAGGAATGTCATTCCCCATCAATAGTATGTCATCCACATAAAATATGAGGAATGTAGTCATGATCCCACTAACCTTCTTGTACACACAAGGTTCATCTTCATTTTGACTAAAGCCAAACTCTTTGACTGCTTTGTCAAATCGAAGATTCCAGATCTGAGATGCTTGCTTCAATCTATAGATTGACCTTTGCAGTGATAAGATTCCCATTCAGGAATGCGGTTTTAACATCCATCTGCCAAATATCATAGTCATAGTAGGCTGCAATACCAAGCATGATCTTGATGGACTTAATCATTGCAACTAGTGAAAAGGTTTCGTCATAGTCAACACTTGAACTTGTCTAAAACCCTTTGCTACCAATCTTCCCTTATAAGTTTTCACATTGCCATCCATGTCAGTCTTCTTATTGAAGACCCACTTGTAACCTATGAGTTTAACCCCTTCAGGTGGATCCAAAAAAGTCCATACCTTATTGGTATACATGGATGCCATCTCAAATCTCATGGCCTCAAGCCATTTCTCATAATCTGATCCCTACATAGCTTCTAGATAGGTTGTTGGCTCATCATTTATGACCAACTCACCGCCTTCTTGAGTCACAAGATATCCAAATCTCTTAGGCTCAAGGTGTGTCCTACTAGATCTATGAGGTTCTTGTGTTACTTGAGGAGACTGAGATTCCAAAACCACTTGTGAATCTCTATTTTAATCTTGTTCATCTATTGGTTTAGTGTTTTCTTGTTGGTCTTGAACCTCTTCAAGCTCTATTTTCCTCCCACTACTTCCATTGGAAATAAATTCCTTTTCTAGGGATACATCATCCCTGGCAACAAACACTTTGCTGTAAGATTGGGAATAAAAGTAATATCCTTTGGTCTCCAAAGGGTATCCAGCAAAATAACATTTATCTAGTTTGGGTCTAAGATTTTCATAAAACATTTTCCTGACATAAGCTTCACAACCCCAAATATTCATAAAAGACACATTTGGATGCTTCCCATGCCATATCTCATATGGTGTCTTTTGAACCGATTTATATGGTACGCGATTAAGTGTAAAGGCGGAAGTTTCAAGAGCATAACCCTAGAAGTGAGTTGGAAGATCGAAAAAACACATCATAGATTGCACCATGTCCAGTAATGTGCGATTACTTCTTTCTGACATTCCATTATGTTGTGGTTTTCTAGGTGGAGTCCATTGTGATACAATACCACGAGCTCTCAGAAGGTCCTCAAACTCTTTTCTTAAGTATTCTCCACCTCGATCAGATTGAAGTGCCTTAATACTTTTGCCAAGTTGGTTTTATACTTCATTAATGAAATCCTTGAACCTTTCAAGGGTCTCTGACTTATGTTTCATCAAGTAAACATAACCATACCTATTGAAGTCATCAGTAAAGGTAATGAAGTATTGATGCCCACCTCTAGCATGTATTCTAAAAGGCCCACATACATCAGTATGTATGAGTCCTAATTGATCACTCGCTCTCTCACCTTTTCCAAAAAAGGGAGCCTTGGTCATCTTACCCAATAAACAAGATTCACATGTCTCTAATGATTCAAAACCAAAAGAGTCTAGATAACCATCTTTATGGAGTCTAGATATGCGATTCTCATTTATGTGACCTAGATGACAAGTGGCTTGGTAGCAGCAGCACGGCCGTCGGAAGGGATACAACGTCGGGGATGGCTCGTCGAGGTGGCTCAGTAGTAGCATCACGGCTCGGTAGTAGCAGCACGGCTTGGTAGCAGCAGCACGGTGTCGGGGATGGCTCGTCGGAAGGGACACGACGTCAGGGATGGTGGCGCGAAAGGGACACGGCGTCGAGGATGGCTCGTGGGAAGGGGCACGCTAGCAACAACACGGCGTCGGGTAGCATAGTGTGGGAGTGAGGCACGGTGAGGGAGCAGTAGCACAACTTCTTCTCTTCACCCGATCGACCAAAGTGACGATACTGATGTGTGGAAGTACTTAGTAAGAGGACCTGAAAAATGCAGACACCTGTAGCGTCGGTTTTCTCTGTTAACCAACACTATAGAGGACCCTATATCATTGGTTAACAGAGAAAACTGACGCTACAAGTGAAGTGGTGCCTGCATTTTTTAAGACTACCTGTAAGGTCGGGTAACCTAAAAAACCGACCCTATAGAGTGGTGCTACAAGGTTGGTTTTTTTTTAGAAAACTGACCCAACAGGTCCAAAGCGATGCCCGTATTTTTTGTTGACCATGTAGCGTCAGTTATTTGGAAAAACCGACCCTATAGATCGAGGCGCGAAGCCAAAATCGCGCGAATTTTCGCCGTGGGAAACCTGTAAGGTCGGTTTTTATGATAAAACTGATGCAATAGTGTATTAGGTCAGTTATTCTAGTAAAAATGACACTAAGGGCAGCGACGTTATTGGCAAAAAATGTAGTAGTGTTAGACAACCCTTTCCTAATCTCCTTTGATGACACTTCTTTTGTCTCAACTGAAGGTCTTAATTGCTACAAGGAGCTCCTTCCTAGGAACCTCTTTCCTTTTAGAGCCTTGTTTGAGCCTCCTCTCAAAACAACGAATGTTATCAATGAGATTGTTGAGCTTTTCTACATCCATCACCTGGGATCCTTGTGCATAGAATGTTGGTGCTTTCATAACTCTATCACAAGCACCAAGGCGGTCCATGAATTATATGTGAATCTCACATGGAACTACGACACATTAGTGCCACCCCCTGATAGCGAGGCCGTTCTCTGTTCCATGATTTTCTGGATCAAATTCAAAATCTCTAAAAATTCCTTGAACGTCTTTTTGAATGGAACAAAGGTCACCAATACATGAAGAAAGGACTATCCTGACTATTTCAACCTTTTAGACCCCAAGGCCTTCTACAAAAAAATTGATCTTACTCTTCCTTGCATCCACAAGTTCTTGAAGAAGCCTCAGTTACCTTATAGGAATAAGTCAACCATACCTTCCTCTTCCCCCGATCTTTGGAACATACTGCTTGCATTAGTTGTTAACTGCAATGTCCATCTAAAGAAGAACCAAACGGAAATTGTAGAGAACACTATTGTGATTATGTATTGTCTTCAAAAGAACATTGGAGTCAAATGGTCTTGATATATCCTACATCACATAGCCTTTTTTGACTCAGGGAAGAATACCCGTGGTACCCACCCACCCTACCCAACCTTGATCTATGGTTTGTTCACTTTTGCTACCCATAAATCTCTTTTCCATGACTTCAAATACAAACTTAGTCGGAAATGAGTTTGCATTAGTGAAACCACAACCAATAAGACCTTCCTGTCTACCTCTTCTACCACACCTAGAGCCTCTACCTCTACCTCCACCCAGGAACCTCCACCTCCACCACCATCCTGACATGTCTGCTCCTCATTCAATGTACCTAATGAAATCCTCATGGGTTACATGATGCATCAATAGGTGTACAACCTATAGGTTCAGGAGCATCTACATTAGGACCTATGCCAAATCATGTCCACCATGAACTTATCTTGTAGCCACCCTTACCCATCTACCAACCCTACCCAGACTGTGACTATGCTTCCTTTGAATATAGTCACTTCTACTTGGGCCCTCCACTTGTTGCTTCTTCTGCTACATCTTCTACTCCTGGTGGACCTATACATATGCCCGGAGTGCTTCCTATGCCTATTTACCCTCTTGCTACACTACTTGCCAACATTGGAACTTCTGCTCCCTCTTTCCCTCAGTCCAAGGAGTTACATGATCTTGGCTTGTCTTGGGATGAGAAGATTGCCCTATGGCCCGATCGTGGTTTTGGTCCTTCTGATGATGAGGAGATGTCCAGCCAGGTTGATGAGGAAGTTGTTGAATATGAGGAGGTCATTGAGGATGATGGTTCCGATGCTGATTTTGATGGCTTTGCTGGTGCCTCTGGTGATGAAGCTGCTATTGTATCTATTGCACCTTTAGACAATGATGAGGACTACAAGCCTACATCTGATAAGGATGATGTGGATTATGATGATGATTTTGTGGACATAGATATATTAGATATAGCTTGATGTCTTATTTCTTAGTCTTTTAGGTGTTGATTAGATATATCTTTTTTGACTCTTATGTACTACGGCATTTGGGCACATGTATCTGATATGTACTATTTTATCTTTCCATTATTTTCTTGTTGGTTCATGGTTCCTATAATGAGGACATGTTTCAATGTTGTAATCTTAATCTTGTGTACCCTTACTCTTTGTTTGATAGTATCTCATGAGTTTGTGGTATGTTACCCAAATGTATCTGATTATGACCTTGGATTTCTTGTTTCTGTTTACCTCATCTTTGTTTGATGTGTGCTATGTGGTTGTTATTGCTTTATCTTATTCTTTGTGGAAATGACATGTGCTTTTATATATTTCTACCTCCCTATCTTTTTTATATGACAAAGGGGGATAAATGACCTCATCCATATCATTTTATTGCTTGTATGATCCTTTTCCAATCAAATATCTCTTATCATGTGACTTGCTATAGGACCATATAGTATGTATATGTGCTTTGGTTATTATATGGAAAGGCTAACCATGCAGGTATAGGTGAGCATGAATTGAGGGGGAGTAATTCACATTGTTCAATCATGTATCCCCTTGCAATTCACAAGGTAAAGGATTAACTTGTGCATCCTTTCTCAAAGGTAAAAGTTCAATTTCAATATCCTTTTCAATATGTTAAGGAATGGTTTTTCATTGTTAAAAAGGGGGAGAATGTTGACCTAAGTGATGAACATTGTCCATATTTGAATAATGATTTAACCATTACATTCATATGTATCTAATTTGTTTGTTTAAGATTGATTTCAGGTATTAGGTACATAAAAAGGATCAAATCTCTCAAGCCCTAGCTTGGCTTAGTTCAAGTCAAGAGTAATGCAAATGCACTTTTGTGTAAAACACTCCAAACCACCTTAGAATATTTTTGTAATCATTTGTATTGATGATATGACTTGTAACTAAGATGAGAAAAATTAGGGTCACTTAATTCCAATGTTTGATCACTTAAATTTCATTTTGTAAGATTCATCACATGCACTTCATCAGTCGAGCTACCAACTCGGTCGATCCTTGATGGATTTTGAGAATGGATGTTGATCGGTCGAGTTTCCATTTCATAGAACCTAACCGATCCCTCTGTAGACCAAACTTAATTTAGGTGGTCGGTCGAATTGCCATCAAGACAAGCTTGACTGATGGTTTAAATTGGCTTTGTCACATAGTGTGGTCGGTTGAGTTATCTTTATTGAAACTCAGTCGAATGCACTGTACTAAAAATTTAGAAAAAGTGATTCTAATTTTTGGAAGGGTGCAAAACTTGAAATTATATTTGTTGCACCCCTCCAATCGACTAGTAAATGTGTATACATGATCCCACACTCTTGTGGACACCTCCAGCTATAAATAGGACCACTTGTAGTTCACTACAAGGTTGCTCTTTCATACAATTCAAGGTCCTTGCTATAGTTGAGTGTTTTTAGTCCATTTGAGTCCCTTTCTCTCTCTTAATTACAACTCATTTTGTTCATTATGAGTGAGATAGGATGCTTGTGAGAGAGCCACATCATCGTAAACTTGTGAGGCTCTCTAGATCTCTTTTTCTCCAATCCCCTTTCTTGAAGACTACATTGGTGAAAGCTTATCCAAGAGAAGGAGAAGGAGTAAGCTTCTTCAATTGGAGAAGAAGGTGCTTTGAGTGAAGGAGAAGATCAAGGCAGAAGATCCAAGGAGCTAGTGGGTAAATCCTCAATGCCAAAGACTCGTTGCATGAAGGGGAGGACCTTGGTGAAGGCATTCAACTGATTGTAAGAGTGGGTAAGACCTTTGTGAGGTAGAATACTAGCTATTGGATAGGTAAGTCCTTGATTGTAAGGTTGTTGTCTCCGTTGTCCTAAAAGGGAAGTTGGGTATCCTTATCCCAGAAAAGGAAGGTCATATGTTGTAACTCTTATAAGTGAATATAAGGAGTAGAGATCTTAGAAATCTTAGAGCTTGACCTCTCTAGGTAGTGGACTGACTTTCTCCTAGTTTGGAGAGTGGAACCACTCTAAAATAGCTTGTTATCATGGTTGCATCAATATCTCTCATCATTGCTTTATATGTTTCAATTGCCATCAAAATCACTATTTGTAATTAAGCTTATTTGAAGTGACTTGAAGGTCTAACAAGTTTTGTGTAAGTTTTGAAGCTCTATTCACCCCCCCTCTAGAGCCCTTAGATACAACAAAACTTTTATGATGTTTATTATAACCCTAGTTTGTATCCAACACCTAAATCATATCGAAGCATGCAAAGAAATACCACAAGCACACTTCAAAAAATAGCAAAATTTATTGGGGCAACATTATATTCATGTCTCTTGATCAAGTCAAAGCACGTACTATTGAAAATTGGAGACCCAAAAGATGGATCCATTTATACATAAATAGGTGACAACCACTTCACTATTTCTGATCATCAGTACTAAGACTTTTATTTCTGAAGAATGGCTATTTTTTCAAAGAGATGTTGTGTAGTGTAGCCTTCAAAATTTTATGAATGACATAATGGTGCATGGTTATCTTAGACCATTGATAATATTGAGTTTTTAACAAAAAAATGTTAAACTTTATTTGTCTTGTAACTTACCCCCAACACCTATCAAGTCCTATATAGTCATTTAAGACCATTTTACCATTGATATTCTATTTTAACCTTGGTAATTTCTATTGAAGATGGATATAGTGATTTTATGCATTACTGAAACCCTAGCTTGAGAAGACCTATTTGGAGGTTAATCTTCTCAATACAATCCTTATTTAAAGTTTGTTTTCCTGGGATTATATGTAATGAAAACATCCAGTTTACTTGTGTAACATATGTGTTGTTTGTGCATGAGACTTGCATTTTATCTACTTAGGGATGGGCACCTTAAGAATCTAAATTTTATGATTTTGTGTACAAGTCAAACATATGTTTTGGGATTTAATTTTGACTATTATTTACTCAACACATTTAGATAACCCAAATTCTAACCAGGGTTTGATGTCTTGAATCTTAGGATGTTCAACTAAACCCTAAGATATGGTTTGTGAGTCATTTACATGGGAATAACACAAGGATATTTCTACTATTATAGGTGCAAACTAATTAGTTTCAAATAAATAAATGTGAAGAGGTAAGAACTTGATTAGATGTTTCACGTCTTGGTTCTTTTATATATATTGCTAAGTATAGATTTAATTATTGGAGAATAAGATGTATAAAAGAAACCCTATTGAATTATTTCTTTGAACTATAATATTTATACTACTAAATTCACTTACATAAAAAATGCTTAATGATAGTCCTCACTTAGACACACTTAACTCGCTCAAATTCTATTGATGCAAGTAGTTTAATATGTTTCTTAGGTTTTGTGTCATCATCTAGTTATCCTGAGGTGAGCCATATAGAGTGTCTTTTCTTCTTCCTAATATATGTTAGACGTCTCAATTTATATAAATTTTGCATTATCATACTATTACTTGAGGGGTTGTGGTGTGAGATGATGTTGTTGTGTATGGTTGGTTGTGTATGTGATGTATATAAGTCATGTTTGTCACAACTTTTTTACTTCATATTGTATGATGAAATCATGTTACATTAATATTTTTGTAAAATAGTGAGAAATTGTATTAGTATCATTGTATCCATTCCTTGAATGAAAATGAAAAAATGCATTTTTTTAGTTTAACTAGCACTTTTTCTTTTTCTTTTGGAAGAGAATTATTGTGGATTATTTTATGGAGAATCTACAATGGTTAACTAAGTGTTGATCTATAGAGTGAGGCTCTAAATTAGTGTTCTTTAAAGAATTTAAAACTCAATTTAGGGTATAAGCTCCAATAGTGGAGAATAGGCCAAATGGGCTATCAAGGTTCTAAATATATAACTAAAAATGTCTCATAAACCGAAATTCCCCAAAACATAAAGGCCAACATATGATCATAATAACATAAATAAACATACTCAGGGTCAATAATCAGATTTTGTAGAGTTTGTTAGCCTCAACATTCTAAACCCAAGTAAAATTTACCGTAAGAAACATACTTAACTTCAGAAAATTTCAAAATGTGTATAAACTTTTAGGTTTCCTCTATTTTTAGTCCCCAATTAAAATTAATATCCATATCATTATGAATTATTAATTATGGTTTTAAAGTAATTGTTATTCATAGGGACACTGAAACTTCTCCAACTTTATAGGGGTTCTTAACGTCATATTAAGTCCTTTCAATGTTCCACAATTGTAAACATACAATTAAAGGTGGGTTTCATACAATTCTTTTACAAATTAAATAAAGTGAAATCATTGCTTGAGTACATGGGAGGATTCTTATCATGAATACATCAAATATCCATGCCAACTAAAAATCTTAAAACTCAATTCCACAACCATCATTTGTGATTCATATAATGGATATCAAGGAGGTGATTTTCTAAGATTTTTTATGATGTAAGCATGATTGTCCAATCTGCTAAGAGGTCCAAGGAGGCTCCTTGAACCTCAAGGTGAGAAATTCAAGAATAGTGATGTTATATGAATTGAAAAAAGTGGTTCATACCTCATAAGAAGACAAAGAATAAGAAGAAGAGGATTAAGAAGAAAAAGAGAAAGAGTCAAATCTTGAGTTAAAGAAACACACAATCTCACTAAACCACCTTAATGGACTCATATATAGGTGATTTATAAAAAGATATTTGAAGTTTAATTCTAAAACCATGGAATGAACTATCATCACAAGGATAAGCAAAAGTCCGATGACGATTTAGGTTGAGGTATATGACCTTTACTCATTCTTAACTAGAGGATCAAACCATTTTGAACCAATATTTAACACTTGTTGATTTTTCCAAAATTGTAGAGGTTGAAGGTATTTAAAAAGAAACCACCTACCACCAAAACTAATTAAGGAGGGGAAAAGAGATGGAAAAAAATCAAAGTGAAATAACTGAGGAAGATGAATGTGATAACTATGAAGAGCATCATGATTGAGTTAACTTTTATGAATTCATCATACATGTCTACAATACATTATTGATTTAAAGGTTTAAGACTAAGACCTTAATTAACATATAAGATAATTTGGTAATAAAACTTTGGATGAAAATGTAATCTATGGATAAAAGCAAGCTAACCCACCCTTTGAGTTTAAATACATGGACTGATGTGCTAGAATTAGCTGACATTCAAATGAAAATGGAAATGAAACTTGATTTACATTTTATATTATAAAATATGATTTGAATATATATGTTAGATGTGAAATTTTACAAGGAAACTGATGGAGTAACAATAATACAAAAATATGGAGAAACAACAATGAAATAAAGGTGGGAAGGGTGAAACCATTGTTTGGTCATGCCCCATTTTTAATATTCACAAAATAAATGATGCCTAACTTGAGAAATGGTTGATTTTGAAAACTAAGATTACATAATTTCAATGACAAAAAAATAATTTGTAACATCGATTTAAATCTCATACTACTGAAGCTAGTGGTTGAACTTTAATATATCATAGTTAGATTTAGTTAAAAAACATAGAATAGGATTTTTATTTAAATAATTTTCAATTTTTTTCTAATTAAACCAAACCCAAAGAAGTTGAAACTCTTACAAAAGGACATATTTTACTTGTAGAATAAGTGTTAACTTTCCAAACCAATGAAATAAATGTGTATAAATACATAATCTCATTAGTATTTCTACTATACATAATTTTTTA
Source organism: Alisma plantago-aquatica (assembly GCA_963693085.1). Classification (NCBI taxonomy): domain Eukaryota; kingdom Viridiplantae; phylum Streptophyta; class Magnoliopsida; order Alismatales; family Alismataceae; genus Alisma; species Alisma plantago-aquatica. The sequence continues at coordinate 313,000,979 of OY856412.1, forward strand.
ATTAGTTTCAAGTTAATTCTCAATGTATTTATGACTTTTTGAGTAATTATTCTTGCTTATGTCAAATTTGATATATTTAAAACAACATACATTCTTCATATCATATACAATCAGTGTGAACTAATGTTCGTATTAGATATTAGTGTCATGCATTATGGTATTTTCATATAACATCGGTGTATATTAATGACTTGATGTTATACATTATTATATCAACCTTTATAATGATATATCCTTATTTTTCATCCCATTAACATGGTATCTCAGATCAAATGAAAAGCTAAGATATATTGATTAACTATTAGGTCGGTTATTAAGTTCACTTCCTAATATATGACTTACTTACTTGTGGAATGTAGGACTTCATAAGATCAACTAGACTTCCTAAATATTTGAACTTCAACCCAGAAAAGTAGGTATAACTTACGAAGTAAATTGAACTAATAAAATATAAAATATTAAAATTCACTCAAAATTATATTTGTTGCAAGTAAAGCTACTAAGTAAAGGGGAAAATGATAATTCACTTTTGTATTCCATTTTATGAAAACTTAGAGACAATATAATGATATTAGGGGACGCAAATAACAATAAGCTTATAAATAACTAATAACTTTTTTTTTCAAATTTGTAATCAATGAGTCCAATTCATTCATGCAATATATGTAGAGTGGTAGAATAGTAAAACTTACAATGGACATCACAAATTTAATATTGAACAATAGGGAGAATCCTACTATATACATGGTTTATCTCCTTTGGCACTTTGGTTGGCAGGGACAAGGATACAATGTTGGTGTGCATGCCCTAAGAGACGATAACATGATGGTTGTAATTGGATAATTTGTATTTAATTTTATTATTAATAAAGATAAATCCATTATTTTGTTTAAATGCTTCACATTTAATTCAATTACTAATAAAGACAAATGTATAATTTTATTTGTTTCACTTTGAGATAACCATCAAACATGATAATGACCTAAGAACTTCTTACTCACTGATATTTGATTTTTGGTTGAGTAACTAAAGTTGAGATCATATGCATGCCAAGAGCATTTGGTTTTTGTTTAGTCGCTTTTTTATTTAAGTGTGGAATCTATTCTTCTCGTCCCTATTGGGTTCCAAACTAGAAACCTTGCTATTACAAATACACTCAATTAACCACTCATGTGTCACTACTTTGGTGATTGATGATGACATCTCAGTAGTCATGATATTGTTTAGTCTCTAGTTTAATATTATTGTGGAAATCAGGAAAACCATAATACATCAGTACTAGTATTTTTTATTATTGAATATGACGATTCAGTAACCATGATATTGGATATGAAGACATACCCATGGGAACCTGTTAGAGAACAAGTGTACTAGACACACCCATTTAGAGCATGAAACATGGACGACATAGTTTGGCACTTCAAATGATCTATCAATGTGATAATGGATTTGGATTCTTATAGTTGAAGTCACTAAAATGATCACATGTTTTTCAATGTACTTTATAACTAGACATGATATTTTGAATAAGGGTTACAATAAAAATAATGGTTGGGTATAGTGTGACACGTGCCTTATTATAAGGGATTAGAGGGAATTTGTCCCTCCTATTGGTTTGATATCATGGAAAAATGATGACTGATGCTATGAAATGCATCGCCTTGCTCATGTGAATGGATATTAGATATTGAGCTCATGTGTATCTATGTTGTCTACTCTAGATTAAGAAAATAGATTAGGTTATGAGGATGATGACTTCATGCCCCATATTCCATTTTTATATTAGAGTATAAAATACATTGCTATGGTAACATTGGTCTTATTCAACTACTTGGGTTCCAATTATGTGTTGCTAGATACCTCACACTATTTGTAAACTTATAGAAAATCACTACCAATGCAATGTTGAAATGATAGGGTCATACACATAGGACAATCTGGGATGAGGGGTATAATCATGGACATCATTAAAAATGTTCAATTGATAAAGTTCTAATTGAATTTGATTCTTATAACTTTATATAGTTAATATAACTACACTAAGTAGTCTAGAACCCTAGTTGGTGGTTAGAGGGTATATGTAATGACCCCATTTCCCAGCAACCCCCAATTAAGAAAGGATAAGAAACTAGAGTTGTTATCCTAAAAATAGGATGAAATGGTTTTCCACATAATCAAAAATAATTAATAAATTCTACCAAACTAACCAAACTCAATACAAGATAAACAAAATATTTTCACCAACTTCGACAAAATATGGGTTCTAGAATTTTACCAAGAAATAAAACATCTACCTATACCCTTTAGGCCTTACTTCATTTGTTTTCTTTCAGTGTCTTCTTCCCTTGAATATCCAATTTCCAGTAAGGTTATCCAAAAAATACCGACAATTGAAACATCGATCAGTATGACAGGTCATACTAGTATGTGGGGGAAACAAAATTTCATAAGTAATGGTAACAACATAATTCAACAATTATTGTTTAACAAAACTACTTAATATTTTCATCATGACTGCCCAATATAAGTTTCTCCACCCTCTGTCATAACCCCTCAGGGCCTCATACTACAGTATTCATTGTCTTCCCCTATTCAGGCGGATGACTTCATCATGTCTCTCCCTATTCAGGCGGGTAACTTCTCATGTATCCCTATTCAGGATGGTACCAAAATATGCCTTCCCCTATCCAGGTGGATGGCCTTTTCATAGATCTAGAGGTGACCTAAAATGGGCTAGTCATGTTCATATATAATGTGATAGTCATAGTCATTTTAAAGTTTGCATGGAATGAAATAAACAAGCATGCATATATCTTCAAACCATGTGAAGAAATCTTAGATAAACCCCATGAAACTACAATGAATTTTCTTAGGCATAACCACATACCTTTCTCAATAGAATTTGTAGTCCAAATAGGAAGAAGTAGAATTAACCACACAATCAACAAAGCAAGTCAACCTCAAATTCATGGCATACACCCATGTGTCTCTACATAATTTAAAACATATCAAAGGACAGACTTGGTTCTCAAGTTAGGTTTCTAAGTCCTCTTTCTTATGTCATTATCCATATTACTCCTTTTAGTCCAATTATTGCTCATTTCCACTTTCTTAATCCACAAACCCTACTTTAGGTTTCATACACATGATTGTGCTACAAAAAGGTGCCTTTTATACAAAAGTCCTAATATTTGTCATGTTTAAGTAAAATTAAGGTTAGAGAGATGAAAATATGAATATTTCACACTTCTATGTTTATTGGGTTGACAAATCCTAATTTCCATCATTTAGTACACCTTTATGCATAAACAAACCCTAATCCTTCAAATCATGGATTATAATATCCATATGAGTCTAAGGTTTTCCTTTTATTCATAATAGATCAAATGTTGATGAAAAACATCAACTAAGTCTATTAGATTCACCATCATTCACAAATTAGGGTTCTGATCCATTAAAAGAACTAAAGACGTCATATTTGAACATCTTTCAAATTGGAAGTAGATATATGCCAAGATCATATTTTTATTATTGGGCTTCCATTTTTCTTATCAAGATACATATATTATTTACTACTTTTGGATAATCTGATGATTTACTAGAATTTTTGCAAAATAAACCTTTTAGACCAATAGGGCCTGCCACCTGGGCAAAGAGCCTGGGCCCTGCCCTGCCAACTTGGCTAGGCCTAGCCTATAGGCTCTCGCCACATCAGTGGCCGGCTCATGGCTATCATTTTATTAAATGAGAAATTAGGGGGGAAAGACTAGAAATACCCTGACATGTTAGAAGGGTGAGTCGGGCAAAGGAAACTTTTAACCAGGAGTCATCTTCCTCCTTGGTCCATCGCAAGCTCAGCCCAACATGTCAATGAGGAAGTTGACCCTGAGACTTGGCATCCCTGATCATCGAGCGAGGGTCCCCTCACCTTCTCCACGTCCATCCAAAACCCCTGAGGGATCAATTGCCTTGGAGTTGATCCATGCAAGTCGGGCGACGCGGAGGTGGTACCGACGAAGCCAGGAACAGAGGTAGAGGTCAAGGCAAGGTTTTGCATGGAGTTGAGAGGAGCGAAGAGAGGATGGAATTGTGTAGCGTCTCAAGAGAAAATTGGTGTCCTCACAGATAGCATAGGATCCCTATTTATACCATTTGATGTCAATAGGGCCAGCTCTTGGAGGGGGAATTGGCCAAAAACTCTAGAAGCAACAAACTAGGGTGAAATCTAGGGTAGGTTGGTTCAAAATTTTCTCCCAGACTCAATGGGAAAGCTATTTAGTGCTGAAGAGATAGAGGTAATGAGAAATCCCCTTGAGATCCTAGACTCCAACTGTTCCCTATTTCCTAATTTGTCACAAGCTAGGACATGATGGCACCACTATTGGATCTCTGTTCCAACAGCCTAATGTTGAGTTTTAGGGGAGGCAGAGAAGGCAGCGAAAACAAAAAAAAATTCTCCCAAACCCAGAATAAAGGAATTGCATCAACATATATACAATAGGAAGGATGGTTTGTAGAGGCATACCTTGCCCCGAGGCTTGCTCGACGACATTACCTCGTGGCTTGCACGGTCTTCACCTTTGATCTTGGACGGTGTCTGTGCAGCTATGGGTTTTACCGGGACTGTCGGGATTGACAGTTGTCCTCCAAGCGGTAGAAGTCTCCCGCCTCTGTAGTAGTCCACACGGACCACCTGGAACTCCAATCTCCTTGTCCAACAAGGAATCGAAAGGATTTGCACCCTCTTGTCAGCGTACTAGTCACCAACACACTCTCCTACAACCAGTTGCTTTTCTATAGTTGTCTTTCCCTTGATGTGCCTCCCTTATCGGGTAGCACTTGCTCGAGCTCTCTCTCGGTTACCAAAACCAGAGAGAATGACAACTTTGCAGAGCAACTGGTATTCTAAGTTGTTGTTGTTGAGATGCCCCCAATACCCCTATATATATAGGAGGGTCATGAGACAAGGTTCTCTACCCCGGGCAATGCGGGATTAAAGCAGGAGTAGAAGGGTTCGAGATTTTCCACAAACCAACCAACTTGTGCCAGCTGAATCGATCATTTCAAGCATGAACCGATCGGTTGGGGACCTGAGTCGATCGTTTGGGACCTGAGCCGATTGTCTGGGGCTCTGAGCTGATCGGCTGGTGCTCTGAGCCGGTCGGTTTGTGGTCCTGATCCAACTCAAATTGACTTTCATATTTGTTTCCGATTAATCAAATATTAATCCTTGTCCAAATTGTATTTGCAAAATAGTCTTATGACTTTCCAAATGATCTCGGTTGGTCCATGAGTCGACCGGTTCAACAATTGAGTCGATCGTCTCATTGCGCATGAGCCAATCGTATCACCAGTTGAGCTGATCGGTTCACCAACCTGAGTCGATCGGTTCATCTCATGATTCGATAGGTTGGGGAAGCAGACTGTGCAAAATCAGTCAATTGCAGTTTCAATCAATCTGATACTCTAATCAATCAGTCCAACACCTTGAACACTATGATACTGAGCTATGAATTGATTGAGTGTTTAATTGAACACTAAACTCCTTTAGTAATCAATCTAAACATCATTTTGTGGATAAAATCCTCTTCCAGGTTAAATCCTATGTGTGTGACCCTGCAGGTCCATTCCACGTTGGCAGTGAAAGTCCATAACACTTATGACTTCACAAGCAAAGAGCGGTGCCGAGTCGCACATCAGTGCTACCCAAGTGAAATAGAAAGTTGGAGAACAACTTTCAATCCTAAAATCCTTGAATGGTGTTACAGCAAATGTATAATTCCTTTGATATCCCAAATGAACTCAAGGCATGGAACAGTCATCCTGTCAATGTTCCTTCACTTTCTTGATCTCAGAGTAGATTGGAGGAGATATGTATGATATCAATATCACATACTAATTCACACATGCGTGCACGCCTATCTCAATCCTACTCATCAAGTGGCCATGTATATCAAACTCCCTCAGGAGGGACAAATCCCATATCTATCACTCACCCCTCAAAAGCCCCATGTGTCAAAGCCACCCAATCATCACCTTTATAACAACCCATGTTTCAGGACTGCGTTTGATGATGTCAAAGTGTACCCAACTCCATGTGTTGAGTGTAGTGATTTCAAGTCAATGAATCACATTCACCACCATTACTGTGAGAACTGACTGTGACTACCATGTCATGGTTCCATGTGGCAAACTCACAGTGGGTTTGTCTGGTACACTTGTTCTCTAACAAGTACCTATGTGTTTGGTTTGATATCTCCATATCATGACTAATGAGATTATGTCATCAACAAATACTACAATCTAGTCTTGTATGTCATTGTTGTCTATCTACCTTCCACAATGACATCTGACTGGGGACATAATAAGAATGTACAAACTCTTAGCATCAGTATGATCTCATCGTTTAGGTCCTAAACCTGAAGGCATACGTCATTGATTATTGTCATTCTCTAGACATTCAATCTGTTCGATCATTATCTCATATGAATGAACCAGAAAGAATTGAAAGCTTGCCTTTGATGTTTATCAAATCAATCTTAATGTATCCCACCAATCATCACCTGATTGGCTCTCAGGGCATACATACCAACAAACTCCCACTTGCACTGCGAATCATATTCTTAGTGATCTTCAAACATGACCCACATGTTACTATGCTCTAGTGCTAACATAGTGAGTTATGGAAACACCTTGACAAAGTCGGTATTAATTGCATGTCTCTCATCTCTTCATTGTACGTCACACGTATGAGATGGAGTTGCCGCAATATGCGATCTAGTATTCCTTTGCTAACCTTTAGCCACATTGCATGACCAAGCGCTCCTAACTTGTCATCAATGACCAGAATATCTATAAGTTCATCTCTATGAACTCCTAGATCCATATAGTATCCACTGTTGTTCTCTAACACATGAATACTCGACCTTTCCTTTTAAAACAACTTTAATGGAACATTTCCATTTATCAACAAACATTCACTTTTATATATATCCCATATATATTTTGCGATCAATTTTCTGTCCTTTTCAGAAGTTCACATCAGTGTAACTCTTTATAGTGAACCCTTCCTTAGCACCATAGAACTAGTACTTATCAAGTACTTATCAAGGTCTTATGGTATTCTAGTAACCCTTACTAGAACTAGACAAACATCTGCTCGTCATGTCCCACATACGAGTTATCAGGATGATCACATCATATTGTCATGTCCTACATACAAGATGATGAATGCATTTTATTCTTGCTATGTCCATACATGCAAGATAATGGGATAATTACATACATGATAGATCCTTATCTATTCTTAATGTTCCGATTCTTCATAAGAATTGGACACTTAATCTTGGGATACTAACTCCATGTAACGTGGATAAGTTTTCTCCCACTAAATCTGTGCATATTGAACCCTTCCGTATAGATTGCCAATGTATGCTTTCTCTTTTCAGGTCAAGAGGTTTTCGAGAACTATCTCTATAGATCTCTATTCCTATCACATAGGAAATGTCTCTATCTTCCTTAAAGATAATTTCCACTTTGGATTTCCATTTTAGAACATTTCCATTTCACATCAACATGTGGAATGTGAATATGTTCCCACTAAATCATAGATCCCTCCTTTATCTTTGACATATCAGTCAAACCCTTTGACTATATTATCAAAGTAAAGATCCAGCTTTGAGTTGCTTGTACTCAATCAATCATATTGATTAGTCCATTGTAACTTATAGACTTCATTTGCATTAATGGATTTATAAACCTTATAGGTTGTGTCACGTACACATCCTTGTTTTATTCCTCATAGGAATGTGGTTTTAGTATCCATATGACAAATTTCTTAGTCATTAAGTTGCAATAAACAAGCATCATCCTTCTCAAAATGTCATCCATGTGTCTTAACACTTAAGACTTATTTGCACTTATGGATTTAATCCCAATGGGCGCTACCATCAAGGTCGTACCTTATGGTTCACATGGAAGTCATTTAGGATGTAATGGTCATAAACCATAACTCAAAATATGGTTCCTCATATTCATCTAGATAGTTGACTCATTACATGACCAACTCATCACATAGATATTTGAGGTGTATCTGTCAAGGATATAAGAACTCACAACTCTTTATGATTCCTAATGTCCTTTATTAGTGTAGGGATTTTTTTTTAAGAAGAAATTAGTTATTTGATAATCATCCTCTAACTCCTTAGAGTATGACTCCTTTTGATTTAGACATCACCATGCCTTAATCACGAGCTCACTATGATACACTATCATAATCATTCACAAGGTTCTCAAACATTTGGTGCGAGTATTTCATTCATTGATCTCATCAAGAATTAACACTTTACCAAATCCGTACTTCATCTATGATATTCTTGAATACTTCAAGATATTCATATTGGTATTTCTCTAAACATCATTTGAAGTATTAGCATTAACTCTAATAGGTATGGAAATACATCACATGTATTATACCTAATAGGATAATCATTCTCCCACTACCATTAGTGAAGATTGATTAATCATGTCTAAGAGATTCATGTCTCTTACTGGTTCTCTAACCAAAAGAGTCTAGACTTATCCATCATATGGAAACTAGAAATGAATTTCTCATGATTTATGCTAATTTGATTGTTTGAGTTATCAATAACTTTTAGGTATCATTTTATCTTATGCATACCAAGTGCCACAAGATAAATAAGGCATTGCCACAAAGATTGAAACATCAACTTTATTAATTGCTATCATTGTCATACAATATGCAAAAATAATGTGTTTCTATCCATTGGCAAATATGAAATAATAGTTCATAAATCTATTACATGCCTTCAAAATTGAAAATAAACTAAAGTACTCCTCTCTATGGCGGCAACACTTGCCCCATTTATTGAGTTCTTTACACTTTATAACTTGGTATCATATACCTAAAAAGTGTTACAAGTTTATTTCATGACACCTTTAGGTGGAGACATCTATCCCCACCTTCTTCTTTAGTTCTTCCAGATAGAGTGGACAATTCCTTTTCCAATGTCTTGGCTTTTGACAATGGTGGCAATTGCCTCTCTTAGTCATGCCTCCCTTGGCCTTGAGAGTTGAAGACGACTTGGGTTGCTGGCTAGCATTAGAACTTTTCTTAGCCTTGCCCTTGCCCTTGCACTTGGACTTGCCTTTCTTGCTACTGATCATCATCATAGACTTAGGCTTATCCTTCTTCATCTGTGCCTCGACTGTCCTCAACATGCCCAACAACTCTGTCAACGGCTTGTCAAAGTTGTTCATGTTGTAGTTCATCACAAACTGATTGTAGGATTCTGGAAATGATTGCAGTATCATGTCAGTAGCCAACTCTTGGCTCAGGGGAAATCCCAGTCTCGTCAGGTTCTCCACATACCCAATCATCTTGAGTGTGTGAGGACCAACTGGATCTCGTTCTGTCATGACACACTTGAACAACGCCCTGGAGACATCATATCTCTCTTGATGTGCTTGATCTTCATACATGTTCTTGAGATGCTGAATCATCTCAATGACACCCATGTTCTCATGTTGTCTCTGCAACTCGTGGTTCATGGAGCACAACATCAAGCACTTTGCATCAATGGTATCATCAGAATGCTTCTTATAAGCATCCCTTTCTGCCTTTGGTGCGGTAGGAGCAGGTTCCTCTGGAATTGGAGTATCCAGGACATAGAGCTTTCGCTCTTGAGTGAGAACAATTCTCAATGTCCTAAACCAGCCATGGAAGTTAGTCCCATTTAGCTTGTCCTTTTCAAGGACCGATCGCAATGAAAAGTGATTGTTGTTTGTTGTAATTTGTACTACAAAAGGAAATATATGCAGTTTAGTCTAAATCTCAATTTTGACTTATTTGATTGATTTGAAAGGTTGACGATATAATTAGGACTTTAATTAATTATCGCTCCCACTATTTTGTTCAAATTGATATCCCTCACCATCAATTTGGAATATTGCAACGTACAATCTTCTAGTGGATCAAGATCCTAAAATCCTCTAAGTCATGGACCAGCTAGGGCTGTCACCCACAACTTAGATCTTCCAGGTAGGAAACTATTACCAATTGCATCATATGCAACTCTTGAAAGATGTCATATGTAAATCCTTGCCATGATCACCTCCATGCCTCAAGGTGCTAGATCCTATCTAGGTCACCTTGTTAAGTCTCACCCAAAGCCAACACGATGAATATGCACCCTGCTAGGGCAGACCACATATTCATCCTTCACGCTTCCACGAGATAGACGGTGCACCACGCTAGGGCGTGCCCACACTTCGACAATCAAGCTTTTCACGTGTGTTGCATTTGGAAGGCATCTAAAACTTTAATATTTAATGAGGGATTTGGTTTTTATAGGTACATATACATATCCAATCACCATAATACATAGTATGTATCATATACATGCTATATCCCATAGAAAACATGTGAAATGATAAAAGCGATGATTATGGCCATCCTAATGTGATTCCTCGAGCCACGAGGAATCATGGTCATCTAGGTCTACATCACATGCAACCTGTCCAAGATGAAGTGCTATATCTGTCCGAGTTGATCAACTCATCACATGAATGACCTGCTCACCTTGGTCAGTCGTCTGGGTGCCACCAACCGATCGATTGGCTCCTTCAACAGATCGGTTCGCCTGGTCTTCGTGCATCTCTTCATGGATGCCACCCGATCGTCTCGCTCCTTGAGCCGATCATCTAGATCACCAACTGATCAGTTCACGCCTTGAACCGATCATCTCAGTCGTTGTCAGATGTCCTTCGTTCTTTGACATAACAGGAAATAAAAGATCTATCATATTTACATTTGAATTGGGAAACCCCGAGTTACATTTGGAGGGAGCAAAGGTAGGAAAGAAATCTCGAGTTATCTCAAGTTACATCAGGAATAAGGAGGTAGGAAATCGGTGCGTAGACCGAGATGCAAGCAACCACATACAACCAAGCGCACACATAGAGTTTATTAGCCATAACCATGCTATACATCCACCACAAAACTCATTTAAGGGCGACGCATATCGAGTACATTCATATTACATATCATATATGTATATTGGGATTTGTGGATTTAGGATTGGACATGCATAAAGCCAATTTTATTCGCATCGTATGCAATAAATAAAGGTGACAAACCAAAATCGATCATATTGATAATCCTAAAGTATAGAGCAGTTGATGTGGCTCTCATACCACTGTTGGGTTTTAGGGGAGGCAGAGAAGGCAGCGGAAACAAAAAAAATTCTCCCAAAACCAGAATAAAGGAATCGCGTCAACGTCTATACAATATGAAGGATGGTTTGTAGAGGAATAGCTTGTCCCAAGGCTTTCTTAGCGACGTTACCTCATGGCTTGTGCGGTCTTCACCTCCGATCTTGTACGGTGTCTGTGCAGCTCCTAGTCTTTCCGGGAATGTCAGGATTGACAACTGTCCTCCAAGCGACAGAAGTCTCCCGCCTCTGTAGTCGTCCACACGGACCACCTGGAACTTTGATCTCCTTGTCCCACAAGGAATCAGAAGGAGTCGCACCATCCTGTTGGCGTACTAGTCACCAACACACTCTCCTGCAACCAGTTGCTTTTCTACAGTTGTCTTTCCCTTGTTGTACCTCCCTTATCAGGTAGCACTTGCTCGGGCTCTCTCTCGGTTACCAAAACCAGAGAGAAAGACAACTTTGCAAAGCAACTGGTGTTCTAAGTTATTGTTGTTGAGAAGCCCCCAATACCCCTATATATAGGAGGATCATGGGACAAGGTTCTCTACCTCGGGAAATACAGGATTAAAGTAGGAGTAGAAGGGTTTGAGATTTTCCACAAAACAACCAACTTGCACCAGCTGAACTGATCATTTCAAGCATGAACTGATCAGTTGGGGACCTGAGCCGATCGTTTGGGACCCGAGCCGATCTTCTGGGGCTCTAAGCCGATCGACTGGTGCTCTGAGCCAATCAGTTTGTGGTCCTGATCCAACTCAAATTGACTTTCATATTTGTTTCTGATTAATCAAATATTAATCCTTATCCAAATCGAATTTGTACAAGTGAAACAAATTGTATTTGCAAAATAGTCTTCTGACTTTCCAAATGATCTCGATTGGTCCATGAGTCGACCGGTTCAACAATTGAGTCGATTGTATCATTGCACATGAGACAATCATCTCTCTAGTTGAGCCAATCAGTTCACCAACCTGAGTCGATCGGTTCATCTCATTAGCCGATCGGTTAGGGCAGCAGACTGTGCAAAATTAGTCAATTGCAGTTTCAATCAATCTGATACTCTAATCAATCGGTCCAACACCTTGAACACTATGATACTGAGCTATCAATTGATTGAGTGTTTAATTGAACTACTAAACTCCTTTAGAAATCAATATAAACATCATTTTGTGGATAAACTCCTCTTCCAGGTTAAATCCTATGTGTGTGACCCTGCAGGTCCATTCCACGTTGGCAGTGAAAGTCCATAACACTTATGACTTCACAAGCAAAGAGCGGTGCCCAGTCGCACATCAGTGCTACCCAAGTGAAATAGAAAGTTGGAGAACAACTTTCAATCCTACAATCCGTGAATGGTGTTACAACAAATGTATAATTCCTTTGTCACTGATATCCCGAATGAACTCAAGGCATGGAACAGTCATCCTGTCAACGTTCATTCACTTTCTTGATCTCAGAGTAGATTGGAGGAGATATGTATGATATCAATATCACATACCGATTCACACATGCGTGCACGCCTATCTCAATCCTACTCATCAAGTGGCCATGGATGTCAAACTCCCTCAGGAGGGACTAATCCCATATCTATCACTCACCCCTCAAAAGCCCCATGTGTCAAAGCCACCCAATCATCACCTTTATAACAACCCATGTTTCAGGACTACGTTTGATGATGTCAAAGTGTACCCAACTCCATGTGTTGAGTGTAGTGATTTTAGGTCAAAGAATCACATTCACCACCATCACTGTGAGAACTGACTATGACTACCATGTCATGGTTCCATGTGTGAAACTCACGGTGGGTCTGTCCGGTACACTTGTTCTCTAACAAGTACCTATGTGTTTGGTTTGATATCTCCATATCATGACTAATGAGATTCTGTCATCAACCAACACCACAATCTAGTCTTGTGTGTCATTGTTGTCTATCTACCTTCCACAATGACATCCGACTAGGGACATAATAAGAATGTACAAACTCTTAGCATATGTATGATCTCATCGTTTAGGTCATGAACCTAAAGGCATACATCATTGAGTACTGTCATTCTCTAGACATTCAATCTGTTCTATCATTATCTCATATGACTGAACCAGAAAGAATTGAAAGCTTGCCTTTGATGTTTATCAAATCAATATTAATGTATCCCACCAATCATCACATTATTGGTTCTCATTGCATACATACCAACACCTACAACATGTGTGCCAGAACAATAAATTCCTATTAATAATCAGAATATTGTGATATAAATGATATTACTTAGTAACATCCACACTTTAGGGTTTTTTAGAAAATTCATATATCATAATCATTAATCTTTTTAATCCCAAATTTTAAGGGAAAGTTCTTTATGAATTAATCTTCCTATGAACACAAATTGAGATCAAAATTTGAAAAGAATAACTCTCTTTTTTCATATGCAAGTCATACACTTTTTTTCTTCATATGCAAGTCATACACTAAAAAGGCATGTATAATGCATTCAAACTCATATTTTCTATTTTTTTCATTTCCATTCTCTTAATTTCGACTTTTCTAGATATTAGAAGGTAGGTGCTACTAAAACCACCCTATTGTGGTCACTTATGCCATCTTATAGAGAATTCCATATTTTTCTTAAATAAAACATAAGTTAATTATTTTCTTCTTGCCTTTTCCCATATTATGGGTTTTTCTTTTGTCCTTTATCCTTTTACACCTCCATTGGCTTATTAAAATAAGGGTAAGCATGAAATTCATTATTCAAGACAATTTTGCAAAGAAACCCATGTTGTAAAACAACGCACACAAATTATCAAACAAACCCCTTTTATTAAATAATTGCATAATAGTACAACCAAAATTGAGGTTATTACATCCTTCCCCACTTATAAGAATTTTGTCCTCAAAATTTAGCTAATCATACAAATAATTCAGGATATGATTTTTCCATGTCTCTCTTCAGCACCCATGTGGCTTCATCCTCTCCATAGTGCTTCCAGAGAACCTTTACCATCTCTATATGTATGTTTAAGTTCTTTCACCTTAATATGTAGTAGTCTCATATGTGACATAGGATATGGCAGGCTCCCCTGGAGCTCAATAGGTTCAATGCTCAGCACATGGTTTGGATCTCTCATATATCGCTTCAGATTGGATACATGGAACACGTCATGCATCATGCTATATTGTGGGGGTAGGGCTACACGGTAAGAGGCTTCACCAATCTATTCTAGAACTTCAAACAGACCTACATATCAGGGACTCAACTTTCCTCTATTCTTAGCTATTGCTCAGAGGGGTAGGATCTTCATAAACACATGTTCACCCATAGTAAAATGTAAATCAGTCTGCTTTGCATCTAGATACAACTTCTGTCAATCCTAGGCTTTCTTCAATCTTTGTATGATCAAAGTGACTATATCAGCATAAATCTAAAGTTCCTCCAACCTCAACAAGGTCCTCTCACCAACCTCATCCCAGTGAAGTGGTGACCAACATGGCCTCCCATATAACACTTCATACAGAGGCATCTTGATACTAGCTTGGTAGATATTATTATAGACAAACTCTGTTAAGGGTAATTACTTCTCCCATGATCCACCCCAATCAATCACACATGCTCTCAGCAAGTCTTCAAATGCCTAGATCATTCTCTCTGACTGTCCATCAGTCTGGGGGTGGTAGGCGGTACTAAATTTCAGCATGGTCCCAAGTTCTTTATGCACCTACTTCCATAGCATCGAGGTGAAATTGGGGTCACAATCAGAAATAATCAAGCTCAAAATACCATGTAGGCAAACTATCTCCTACATATATAGCTCAGCTAAGTCTGACACTTTGGTGGTAATCCTCAAGGCAAGGAAGTGTGCCAACGTGGTTAAGAGGTCCACCACAACCCATATAGTGTCATGGCCTTTCTTGGTCTTGGGAAGACCCACCACAAATTCCAAGGTGATCTGGTCCCATTTCCACTCAGGAATTTCAACTGATTACAGTTCCCCTTCGGGTTGCTGGTGTTCAGCCTTCACCATTTGGAATGTGAGACAACTGGACACATGTTGTTATGTCTTTCTTCATTCCATGCCACTATAAATACCGTTGCAAGTCCTTAAATATCTTGGTATTTATACTTAGATCCATGAGCTTCTTATACGATATGAGTCTTAAAAGGTGACTCCTCGGGAACCCAAATATGATTCTTGTATCAGATCCCTCCATCCACATCCAAGGACATATGTGTTTGAGGTTTCTCTAGTAAACCTTTCATCTTTTCAAGCTCTGGGCTTGCCAGTTGGGCGGCTACTAACTCAGTCAGCAAGTCAGGTTTTATCTGAATGTTAGCCAAACGAATTTGGTCCTCTAATAGTTGTGGGGGGCATTTGGCATACTCCTCCAGTTCCCTCCACTAGGTAGATAAGACAGTTGCACATCTAAGTTATTTTTGGCTAAGGGCATCTACCACCACATTGGCCTTTCCTGGGTGGTATGAAATGGTGAAATCATAGTCCTTCATATATTCCATCCATCTTCTTTGTCTTAGGTTTAGGTCCTTCTGAGTTAAGATATACTTCAAGCTTTTGTGATCAGTGAGGATTTCAAAGATAACACCATACAAGTAGATTCGCCAAATTTTTAGGGAATGTATGATCGCAGCCAACTCTAGGTCATGTGTCAGATAGTTCACTTCATTTGACTTGAGCTACTGGGATGCATAAGTGAAAACATGCTTATTCTACTCTAGCCCACATCCAAGCCCCATTTTGGAAGCATTAGTGAAGATCATGACACCTTCGTTGCCATACGATGGAGTCGACACAGGTGTTGTGGTCAATTTCTCCTTCAACTCTTGGAAGAGAGATTCACACAACTCATACCACATGAACTTTTTGTCCTTTCAAGTGAACTCAGTAAGGGGTAGGGAGGTCTTTGAGAAATATTAGATGAACTATCGGTAATACCCAGCCAATCCCAGAAAGTTGTGAATTTTAGAAGGATCCTTTAGTGTTGGCCAGTCACATACACCGGACACCTTTACAGAATCTACAGAGATTGTCCCTCCTGAGATGATGTGTCTAAGAAACTTCATGTTATCAAACCAAAACTCACATTTTGAGAACTTCCCACAAAACTTCTGCTTCCTCGGGATTTCAAGGACTCTAACCAGGTGGTCTCAGTGTTGGTCTAGGTCATTTGAGTAGACATAGACTAAGATGGCATCTATGAACACTATAACGAAAGAGTCAAGGAAGGGTTGGAACACAGTGTTCATGAGGTTCATATAAATGCTTGGGGCATTGGATAGTCCAAACAGAATGATTAGGAACTCATAATGGCCATAAAGGGTACCGAAAGTGGTTTTTGGTATGTCTTCATTCTTAACTCGTAACTGGTGGTACCTGAATCTTAGGTCAATCTTGGAAAATACTTGAGATAACTTAAGCTGGTCGAATAGGTCATCAATCCTAGGTAGAGGATACGTGTTTTTTTTGGTAGCTTGGTTTATCATGTGATAGTCAATGCACATGCAGAGCGATCCATCCTTCTTCTTAATGAAGAAGACTAGAGCTCTACAGGGTGAGGTACTAGGCCTAATGAAGCCCTTGTCTAGAAATTGCTATAGTTTCTTTTTCAGCTCTAATAGCTCAGTAGGGGCCATCCTATAAGGTGCCATGGATATAGGGTTCGTTCCAGGAGCTAACTCTATGGTGAAATCCACCTCTCTCTCTCTCTAGAGGTAGGCTAGGTAAATCATATGAGAACACATATGCACACTCCCAAACTACCTCTATCTCTCCTAAGGGTTTAACCTTAGGTTTAGGTTCTATAACAACTGCTAGGAATGTCTGAAAACCTTTGGCTATCATTTGCTCATCTTTTAAGGCTGACAGATATAGACTAGTGGTTGCATCCTTCCTACCTCTAATGGTTAAAGGTGGGTGACCGGGTCTCTTTATCAAAATCTTTTTCTCTGTACAGTCAATATGGGACATGTAGGTATAAAGCCAGTCCACGCCAATGTTCACATCAAAGTCATTCATGTCCAAAAAAATAAAATCGGTAGGGAATTCATGACTCAGATATTTAACATGTAAAATAGGGCTTTTTAAAAGAGACATAAAAATCCGACAACTTGGGGTAGTGACATCCAACACATATCCTAAATCCTTGAAATCCAGATAGATCATATTTGCAAGATTTCTCAAAATGAAAATATTAGTTGATCCACAATCATAAAGAGCTTTCACACTTTGTCCCATAATTTAAGTGTGCCTACATAGTTTTCATGATAGTCAAACTTCCATTACATTTCATAAACAAAGCTAGAAAAACTACTCTAAGGGTTATTACCCTCTATCAGAGGGTTGGCATTAGCCTGGACTTCTTCATTGTTGATGGCAAAAACTTGAGCATGTTGATGCTCTCCTACATGTGGGGCTGCTACTACTAGTTGTGCCACTGGCGGTGCTACTTCCACTAGCTAAGCTACCATCAAGGCTTGTCCTCTTAGTCAAGAAGGGGGAAGTTAGCCTGGGAGTGTTCTCTTAATGGCATCAGAAACATACTTTCCTTTCAAAACGGCACTTTCCTGGATGGTATCTCCCACATTTGCGGCATCTAGATGATGCCCCTTATTGTCGATGCTCATTGCAGGGCTTTCTCTTTCCTCCCTTGCCATGGTGACGACCCCGGTTATTCTTATTATCATTTCTTGGGCCAGAACTTCCTTCAGTGAAGCCAAGATATCATTTGGGTTGGTTCTACTGTGGCATGACCATCTTCTCCATGTTCAGGGAGAAGTTGAGAGCTTCAGAGATAGTTGTGGGCTTTCTTGCCATGACATGGGGCTTAATGGAAGGGTGAAGTCTATCCAAAAAATGTTCCACCATCCTTTCATCAGTCAGCATGTAGACAAAATGCTCAAGAGGTGAGAATGGTGAGCAGAGTCAGGTATGGACAAGTTTCCTTGAACTAGGAAAGTGAACTGCTTTTCCTTTTCATTCTTCGTAGTGGGAGGTATGAATCTTACAGTGAAAAGTGCATGGAAATCTGCCAAAGTCATGGTCTCTTCACTTAGGTCTCGTCCCATGATATGGTTCTCCCACCATATCTTTGTTGCTCCTTCCATGAGTTGGGCAGTGAAGAGAACCTTCTTGTTTGACTATACCTCCAATATGTGGAACCCATTTTCCACAGCTAAAATCCAAGCATCGACTTTGTCTACTACCTACATCTTGTCGTCCCCCCAGAACTTTTCAATATTCATCTTCACAAAATCTAAGATGGTGGCACCAAGGCAGGGATTGATGGGCACAGGTTCACCATTCTCATTAGGGGAACATCTCTAAGGGTGAGGGCGTTGATGGCTTCAGTCAACTTCTTCTGCTACTCTAACCAAAGCTTCTCAGTAGTTAGTGTCACCATTGGTCCGATTGTTAGTCTGAAATCAACAGCATGGTTGGGATCATCCTTTGCTTCATCTTCGGACATGGGTTCCTCTTCAGGTCTAGGGCTTCCTTCCAGGTTCTTGATGTGTAAGGGAATGGGTTTAGGCTCAGGGCCTTTCTCTCTAGAGGCTTCACCTTCTCTCTTCCTTTTCTTGGAGGATTTGCCTTCCATGTTCCTTCTCTTCTCAGAGGAGGGCCTCTTCTTATGCAAGGGCTGTTGACCTAGAGGTTATACATTGCCTATATTTTGATAATGACTTAAACATTCCATTCATATGTATCTAATATGTGTGTTTAAGATTGTTTGCAGGCATTAGGTACATGAAAATGGTCCAAAATCCAAAGCCCTAGAATGGGTCCAGTTCAAGTCAAAATAGCTACAAGTGTGCGTTTTGGGATTTCTATGTAAATGACCTTAGAACCTTTATGTAATAACTTGTAATGATGAATTGACTTGTAACTTAAGTGAGAAAAATTGTTTGGGACAAAAATCACCAAGTTTTAATCACTTTAGATGCAATTTAGAAAATTGATTTCAGACACTTTGTCAGTCGAGTTTCCCAGCCTTAAAACTCGACCGATCAATCCTTAGTCAATTTTCTACAGATTGCATCGGTCGAGTTGTGTTTACACAGAACTCGACCGATCAGGTAATTGACCATTTCGACTTCAAATGGTCGGTCGAGTTTTGTCAGGACAAACTCAACTGAATATTGGCTTTGTCGTTTACTTGATCAGTCGAGTTACCTTTATTGAAACTCAACCGATTGCACTGTATGAAATTTGCAGAAAAAGTGATGTGACCGTTGGTGAGTGTTTTGAGCAAAAATAGAGTTGTTTCTTTGAACAAAAAATAGCTATTTTCTTATCCTAGTGTCCCACAACTTAAAGGGGCACCCTCAACTATAAATAGACCCTCTTGGAGTTCATTCCAAGGCTGCTCATTCATTTCAAACTTGGTGCTAGCATAGTTGGGAGTGTTCTAACCCTTTGAGCCCCTTTCTCTCTCTACCTTCAAGTCAAATTCATGAGTATGAGTGAGATAGGTCCTTGTGTAAGAGAGCTACTCCATGTGTTGATGTAAAAGCTCTCCTCCTCCATCTTCCAACCTCCATTCCTTTGAAGATTGTTGAAGATCCCTCTCTAAGTGAAGGAGAAGGTGGTGTTGTTTTTCAAGGTTGAAGAAGGCAAGCTGCTCTAGGTCTCCAAGTGAAGGAGATAGGTGCTCCAGATCTCCAAGTGAAGGAGAGAAGCAAGGCAACGCTCAAGGAAGATAGGCAATCCATTGAAGGCAGAAGACTTGAAGAAAGGAGTGGGTAAGTACATGTTGATGGCTGAAGACTCCATGCTTGAAGTGGGTAAGATCCTTCTATAGGTTGAAGACCTTTTCTTGAGGTACTAAGCCCTTGGATGTGTGGTTGTTTTATCTTGTAATCTTATTGTGGAATATAAGAGTACCAAGATTACAAATCCTAGAGACTAACCCACTCTAGGTAGTGGACTGACATTGCTCCTAAGTTTAGGACATTGAACCACTCTAAACCACTTGTCCATGTGCTTGTTCTTCCTTGTCTCTTATCCTTGTTGTGCATGTTAGATTAGGTAATCAAATTGCTGCTTGTTTAAGTTTCTGCAATTAATATAATTTGGTGGTCTAATCAATTTTGTGAGAATTGTGAAGCTCTATTCAACCCCCCTTCTAGAGCCCATTGATCCAACAAGTGGTATCAGAGCAGGTCTTCTCCAAGCTAATTCAACAAGTAGGAGAAGATGGGTGGTTCGGCACTTGGTTCGCTTAACCTAGAAGGAAGCTTCTCCATGAGACCTCTGGTCTTTGATGGCACCAACTTCCTCTATTGGATGAGAATGATGCAGTTCTACCTTCAAGGTGTGAGCTATGAAATGTGGAAGATAGTCCATCTCAAATATGAAGATCCAAAGGGGGACATCACCACATGGACTGAAGTTGAAATGAAGCATGCTCAACTCAAAGCCAAAGCTGTGAGCATCATCTACACCGCCCTTACACCATCTGAATTCAACCGGATCTCCTCATGGGATACCGCACATGAGATATGGCACAAATTGTGTGTCACCTATGAAGGAACCGAGCAAGTGAAGGAAGCTAAGGTCTACATGCTTGGTGGTCTTCTAGAGAACTTCAAGATGGATAAGAATGAGAGAGAGGCTGATATGTACACTAGGCTCAATGTCATCTTAAATGGTTTGGCAGCCCTTGGGAGTGTGATGGATACTATCAACTCTAAGATCTTGAGATTTCTTCCTAAGAGATGGGAGCCTAAGGTTATTTCAATTGAAGAGGTGTACAAGCTAAGTGAGTTGTCAACTGAGGAGCTGATTGGTAACCTCCAAGCCCATGAACCTAGGCTTGACAAGCAAGAAGAGGAAGAGAGGAGAGAAGAAAAAGAGTCCAAGAAGATAAAGGATACAACCTTCAAAGCAAAAATTGAAGAAATAGTCTGTCAACAACAACTCGCCTTGAAGTCCCCCAGCCCTTCCTCAGGTGAAGATGAAGGTTCTAATGAGCATGAGGCAAACTACTCAAAGGGCAAACACTTCAAGATCAAGCCCTCCTCTTCAACTCCAAGGTGCTATGAGTGTGGTCAAAAAGGCCACTACAAGAATGACTGCCCCAAAGCTAAGAAGAGCCACCACAAAAGCAGCTACAAGAAAGACAAGGAGCACAAGAGAGAAGGCAAGTACAAGAAGAAGGACAAGAAAGAAAGAAGATCAAGAGATGCAGCCCATACAGCTTGGGAGGAGTCTTCTTCAAGCTCCTCAAGCTTTGAAGATGGAGAATGTCATCTAGCTCTCATGGCCTCTACTAGTGAAGATATATGTGAGGTAAGTGAGGTAAACAAGGTAAGTGAAGTAAATTTGCTAGAGCTGCTTAAAGAAACTATCATTGATATGCTAAATGAATGCCAATCATCCTTTACTAAATGCAAATCTAAGAGGAAAAGGTTAGGCAAGACAGTTTATGATCTTTATGCTAAAATTGATATTCTTGATCAAAATGAAAAATTGCATCTTGAGAGTATAGATTCCTTGCAAGGGAAATTTTTTAACCTTGAACTTGAATACAATGGAATAGAGGTTGAGAATGGTGTATATCTTAAAAATATTGAAAATCTTAAGATAGAAAACCAAAAGTGCCTAGATGAGCTTGATATTCTTAAAACTGAAAATGTGGAAATCAAACTTATTGATGATGCTAGGAGAGATGAAGTTTATGCTTATCAAAGAGAATTTGTTTTTCTTAAATCTGAAAATGCCAAATTGCTTGCTCAAGTAAATGACTTATCTTCTAGACCTATTTTGCAAAGTAATGAAGTTGCTAGCATAGCTTTAGAAAGAGATTCTTTTCATACTAAAGCCCTTTGTCTTTAGGCTGACCTATTGCATGCTAGAGATGATATTGCTAGTCTTTCTACTACTATCATTAACCTTAGTGATGATAATGCCAAGTTAAGATCTTCTTTGCAAAGGTTTCTCTCGGGAAAGAAATCCCTCAATGATGTCCTAGAACACTCTACCAAACATGTTGGTACTAGTGCTTTGGGATATGATGGGACTGCTCCCAAAGGTAAGAAAAAGAGCAAGAACAAGGGTAAGAAGAAGAGTGTGGAACCTCCCATTTTCCATGGAGAGACTTCCGACTCTAAGAACCCTATGGTTTGTGTTCATTGTAAATGTGATGACCATTACTCCACTTATTGTCCTTACAAGCCCAAGGGGACCAACCCAAAGATGAAATGGGTCCCCAAGATAACCCTGGATCCCAAAGTTTGAGTTGGGTTCCGACATCCTTCTTTCTTGCAGGTTAAAAAGAGATGGATTGTTGATAGTGACTGCTCGAAGCAAATGACTGGAGAAATCAGCCATTTCAACAAGTTTGTGAAAAAGAAAGGAGGATCGGTAACCTTCGGGGACAACAAGAAAGGTAAGGTCATAGGTGAGGGTGATGTGGGCAATGAGCTATGTATTAAAAATGTGTTGCTTGTTGATGGCCTACATCACAATGTAATTAGTGTTAGTCAACTTTGTAACAATGGATATCTTGTGTTTTTTACTTCTTTAGAATGCTTGCTTCTAGATTCCCTATCCTACAATGTTATATATAAGGGAACTAGAAATGGTAATCTTTATGTTATTATTCTTGATGCTCTTAAGCCCATACTAAATAGATGCTTGGTAGTGGATAAAAGTGATATTTCTCTTTGGCATCGCCGTTTGGATCATGTGAATATGCATCAAATGAAGAAATTGAGCAAAAAGGACTTGGTTAAAGGACTTCCCAAATTGGATTTTGAAAAGGATGAGGAATGCCAACCTTGTACACAAGGGAAACAAACCAAATCCTCTTTCAAATCCAAAGGAGTCATGAGTACCAAGAGAGTTCTTGAACTTCTTCATATTGATCTATTCAGACCAATGAGAACGCAAAAGCTTCGTGGTTCTAAGTATTGTCTTGTTATTGTTGATGATTTCTCTCGATATACTTGGACCTTCTTTCTCATTTCCAAAAGCGATACTCTTGATGTTTTCTCGAGCTTTTATAAATGGGCTGAAAATGAAGCTTCTTACCGAATTGTTTCTATCCAT
This sequence comes from Alisma plantago-aquatica, assembly GCA_963693085.1. Taxonomy (NCBI): domain Eukaryota; kingdom Viridiplantae; phylum Streptophyta; class Magnoliopsida; order Alismatales; family Alismataceae; genus Alisma; species Alisma plantago-aquatica. Next base: position 313,024,276 of record OY856412.1, read on the forward strand.
AATGATCATGGGGGAGAATTTGAAAATGATCTTTTTGAGCATTTTTGTGAAAAATATGATTATTCGCACAATTTCTCTTCTCCTTGTACGCCTCAACAAAATGGGGTTGTAGAGAAAAAGAATAGGTCACTACAAGAGATGGCTAGGACCATGCTTCTTGAGTATGACACTCCTAAGAAGTTTTGGGCTGAAGCTGTTAGCACCTCATTCTTTGTGCAAAACCGAGTTTTCACACATCCTTTTTTTAAAGAAAACCCCCTATGAACTATGGCGTGGTAGAAAGCCGTCTATTGATTTCTTTCATGTTTTCAGATGTCCTTTTTTGTTTTAAACATGAAGGATTCTCTTGACAAGTTTGATCCAAAATCTTATAAGGCTTTCTTCCTAGGCTATAACACTACTAGCAGGGCATATAGAGTATTCAACATTGAATTGTCTAAAATTGAAGAATCTATCAATGTTAAGTTTATTGAAACTAACCCTGTTGTTGGCAAGCATGTTGTTGATAATGATGTTGCAGATGATTTGATTCCTATCTTAAAAGACCTCAACATCAAAAATAAAGGTAAGCAGGTGATAGAAGAAGAAGAAGAAGAAGAAGAAGAAGAAAAGAAGGATCCCACTCCCCGCTTTGCAAAAAATCATCCCAAAGAGTTGATCATTGGCAACCCTTTCGAGAGAGTGAGGACACGAGCTGCTCACAAAAAAGAACAAGCAGATAGTGCCTTCATCTCGCAACTAGAGCCAAAGAACATCAAAGAAGTCCTTGGTGATGATGAGTGGATCCTTTCCATACAAGAAGAGTTAGAGCAATTCGATAAGAATCGTGTGTGGACTCTAGTGCCAATACCAAGTGATAGAAAAATCATTGGCACCAAATGGGTCTACCGCAACAAGCTAGATGAGAAAGGAAATGTGGTAAGAAACAAAGCAAGGTTAGTAGCACAAGGTTACAACCAACAGGAAGGTATTGACTTTGATGAAACTTATGCTCCTGTTGCTAGATTAGAATCTATTCATATGTTACTTGCCTTTACTAGTTACAAAAATTTCTTGTTATATCAAATGGACGTTAAAAGTGCATTTTTGAATGGTACAATCGAGGAGGAAGTATTTGTTGCTCAACCTCCAGGCTTTGAAAATAACAAGTTTCCCAATCATGTTTATTTGTTGCAAAAAGATCTCTATGGACTCAAACAAGCACCTCAAGCTTGGTATGAGAAACTAAAGAACTTTTTGTTAGATAATGGGTATGTCATGGGCAAAGTTGATTCTACCTTGTTCCTAAAACACACTTCTAACCATTTTCTTATAATTCAAATTTATGTTGATGATATCATTTTTTGCAGGACTGATCTTGATCTTTGGAAGGAGTTTAGTTCTCTTATGTAGAGTGAATTCAAAATGAGCATGATGGGTGAGTTGACTTTCTTCCTCAGCTTTCAAATCAAGCAAACAAAAGAAGGGAAATTCATCAACCAAGGCAAGTACACAAATGAACTTCTCAAGTGCTTTGGGATGGAGTACATGAAGCCGATGGATACACCCATGTCCAACACCACCAAACTTGACAAAGATGAAGAAGGTAAGAAGGTAGATGAGAAGCTCTATAGAGGTATGATTGGAAGTTTACTCTATTTAACTGCCTCTAGACCTGATATTATGTTTAGTGTTGGCTTGTGTGCTCACTTTCAATCTAGCCCTAAGAAGTCACATCTTGTTGTTGTTAAGAGGATTTTGAGGTACTTAGCCAAAACCCAAAATTTGGACTATGGTATCCTAAATCAAGAGATTTTACTCTTAGAGCATATAGTGATGCGGATTACGTAGGGTGTTTGGTTGATAGAAAGTGCACAAGTGGCACTTGCTTCATTCTAGGACCATGCTTAGTATCTTGGTTCTCTAAGAAATAGAGTATAATGGCATTATCAACTACCGAGGCTGAATATATTGCAACTGGGAGCTGTTGTGCACAGGTCCTATGGATGAAGCAAATGCTCCAAGACATCAACATATTTTTTTATGCTTCTCCTATCTTTTGTGACAATACTAGTGCAATTAATCTATCTTACAATCCTATATTGCATAGTAGATCCAAGCACATAAAGGTTTGTCATCACTTTCTCCGTGATCACATTGCCAAGAAGGATATTTATATCACGCATGTGGACACAGAAAATCAATTGGCAGATATCTTTACAAAACCACTAGCTAGAGATCAATTTAACTGTATTCGATCTAAATTGCTTATTGTTGATTTGAATGATATTGCCATGTGATCTAGCTAGTTGTCTCTTTCCCATACGCTTGCTCATGTCTTTTTTCACCTTGTTTTGCCTACATATGCTAAAATGTTCCTAACTTGCTTGTAAACATGCTTAGTTTTTTTTGCTTGTTTTTGGGTTTTTATCGAATTCCATGTCTAATTGCAAAATAGTGCCCAATGATGAGCTAAATGTGCCTAAGTATGTTCATGATACATAATAGAATGGACAAATAAATTTAATTGGCATGTATATGGCTAGAGACTAAGAATGTGACTTTTAGGTCAGGTTGACCTTCGATCGAGTTTTCACCCTCAAAAACTCAACCAATCAGGAGCCGAGAGCAAGTGTTTAATGGACCGTTCGGTCGAGTTTTCCACACACAGAACTTGACCGATCTGCGGGCTGGGACAACTTAAAAGTTAGGATCGGTCGTCTTTTTTCCCTCTCAACTAGAAAATAGATGATTGATTCCTCACCTCTTAGCCCTAAGCTCTCAAACCCTGCCCTAAACCTCCCGTTCCTAGCCCTAGATCGACCTAGAATCATTGTTCTTGACCTCCCCAGGCGTTAGTGGTGGTGTTTCTTCGGCGTTTGAGGTTTGTTGTTGCTTGTGTGCACATTTTTTCATCTCATTTTCACTTCCATGGCTTCTCATAGACGAAAATGTCCTGCTCCAAGCAATGCCCCAGCTTCCTCATCCAATAATCGTTTGATTCTATTTGATAATGCCTCTTTTGTGTCGGTTGAAGCTATAAATAGGTACAATGACCTTCTTCCCCGAAGCCCTTTTCCTTTTCATGCTTTGATCGATCCTTCCCCTAGGTATCAAGCAATTATTGCCTCTGTTTCTCGGCTTCTCGCCTCCCATCATTTGTTCGCCCTAGCGGTCAAACGTGACTATTTTAACAACGCTCTATCTAGCACTAAAGCAGTTCACGAGTTCTACACAAACTTGCGTTGGAACTACAACGCGCTTATCCCGCCACCGAATACTCAAGTAATTCTTACATCTATGATCGCTGATTGTCGTTTCCAGATCTCTAAGGATACATTAAATGTCTTTTTTGCTGGAGATCAGGAAAATGATACATGGCGTAAAGATTATGGTGAGTATTTCAATCTTCTTGACCCGGAAGGTTTTAACAAACACCATGAATTGACATTGCCGGATGTTCATTGGTTTTTGAAGAAATCTGACGTGGCCTATAAGAAGAAGTCCACCCTACCCTCCTCCTCTCTTGACCTAAAGAGGCGCATACTGGCTTTAGTGATTAACTATAATGTCCACCCCAATAGAAATCAGACGGACATTGCCGAAAACACCGTAGTCATTATGTATTGTTTGTTAAACAATATCGGTGTCAAGTTGGCCAGGTATATCTTACATCACATGACATGCTTTGACACTGGTAAGAACACCAAAGGCACCCACCCACCCTACCCGACTTTGATCTGTGGTTTTCTCAAGTTCGCCACTGACAAATGTCTCTTTTCTGACTTCCATTATCCGAGCGCCAGAAAGGGTGTTTGTATTAGTAAAACCACTCTTCAAAAGTCTGTTCCTGTGTTTTCCTCTGCCTCTAGTGCTTTTGCCTCTGTAGCCGCTTCAGCTACCCCATCCTCCTCTACTCGAGCTCCACCACCGCAGCCTCCTCCTAGACCCAGTCGTGTGTCTTTTCTTGGGTCTAATGAAACCCTTATGGGTTATATGATGCATCAATAGGCGTACAATCAACATGTTCAGGATCACCTACACCAGGATCTATGTTCCATAATGTCTCACATGAACCTATCATGTGCATCACCCTACCCTACCTACCAGCCATACCCCAGTAGTGCCTATGCTTCCTATGCATATGAGCATTACTATCCTGCTGCTGAGATTTCCATTGCTTCTCTGCCACCTTTTGATGTCAGTAGTTCCATTCCTGTTGTTCTTCCGTTACCTTTTGGCCCCATGGCCACTCTGCTCGCCTCCTTGGGTGACTCTTCTCTGTCCTTCCCACAAGCCAAGGAGCTTCTTGCTCTTGGTATGTCGTGGGATGAGCAGAATGCCCGCTGGCCCAGTCATTCCATTGACCCTCCTGATGATGAGGAGATGCCAGACCAGGCTGAGGATGATGATCTTGATGCTGATTATGGTGACGCTGAGGATGCTTCCGACGACGGTGACGGTGATGGTGTTGGTTTTGATGCTGGCACTACTACTCCGCCTTCTGATGGGGATGAGGACTACACACCTAGCGATGAGAATGTTGTTGATATAGATAGCTTAGACGTTTAGGTGGTGTCTTTGTTTTTAGTCTAGCATGCTTATCATATATATCTTTCTAGACTATTTTGTATCAAAAACATCATGGCACATTCTTCTGAGTTGTACTATTTCTTATCTTTGTGTTATCAATTTTGTGTTTGTAGTTGCTCGTATGTGGACATCTATCTAAGTTGTAATATCCTTGATGTGTACTATGGCTATTTCCTATGGTTTATCCTATGCTTTGGTGTCATCTTGAATTATATTTTGATCATGACTTGTATTGTATGTCATCTTTTATCTGTGTGTGATATCTGCCTTTAAATTGTTGTTTCATCCTTTGCTTACATGTTTGGTTGAGTTTTTGGAGAAGACCTGACTTTTTCTCTTCTACCCCCCACTACCTTTTTGATAATGTCAAAAGGGGGAGAGATATTTCAAGTGATAGCTCATATCTTAAAACTCAATCATATTGGTTTTTCTTTGCTATAATATTGCTTTTGCTTGTGATATCCTTTTCTTGTTCATTTCACTGTCCTTTATGTGAACTTGTAAAGGATTACACATTACATGCATATTGGTATTGCTATGTGTAGAGAAACTAACAATGCAGGTTAGAGTAAGCATAGATTGAGGGGGAGCAAATTGACATTGTTCACATCATGAATCCTCCTAATTTACAAGGCAAAGGTATAACTTTCATATCCTTTTCAATATGCTTGAGGAATGGTTTGTCATTGTCAAAAAGGGGGAGAATGTTGACATAGAGGTTATACATTGCCTATATTTTGATAATGACTTAACCATTCCATTCATATGTATCTAATATGTGTGTTTAAGATTGTTTACAGGTATTAGGTACATGAAAAGGATCCAAAATCCAAAGCCCTAGAATGGGTCAAGTTCAAGTCAAAATAGCTACAAGTGTGCCTTTTGGGATTTCTATGTAAATGACCTTAGAACCTTTATTCAATCACTTGTAATGATGAATTGACTTGTAACTTAAGTGAGAAAAATTGTTTGGGACAAAAATCACCAAGTTTTAATCAGATGCAATTTAGAAAATTGATTTCAGGCACTTTGTCGGTCGAGTTTCCCAGCCTTAAAACTCGACCGATCAATCCTTAGTCAATTTTCTACATATTGCATCGGTCGAGTTGTGTTTACACATAACTCGACCAATCAAGTAATTGACCATTTTGAGTTTAAATGGTCGGTCGAGTTTTGTCAGGACAAACTCGACCGATCATTTGAATATCGGCTTTGTCGTTTACTTGATCAGTCAAGTTACCTTTATTGAAACTCGACTGATTGCACTGTACGGAATTTGCAGAAAAACGTTATGTGACCGTTGGTGAGTGTTTTGAGCGAAAGTAGAGTTGTTTCTTTGAACAAAAAATGGCTATTTTCGTATCCAAGTGTCCCAGAACTTAAAGAGGCACCCTCAACTATAAATACACCCTCTTAGTGTTCATTTCAAGGATGTTGATTCATTTCAAACTTGGTGCTAACATAGTTGGGAGTGTTCTAACCCTTTGAGCCCCTTTCTCTCTCTACCTTCAAGTCAAATTCATGAGTATGAGTGAGATAGGTCCCTGTGTAAGAGAGCTACTCCATGTGTTGATGTAAAAGCTCTCCTCCTCCATCTTCCAACCTCCATTCCTTTAAAGATTGTTGAAGATCCCTCTCCAAGTGAAGGAGAAGGTGGTGCTATTCTTCAAGGTTGAAGAAGGCAAGCTGCTCCAGGTCTCCAAGTGAAGGAGATAGGTGCTCCAGATCTCCAAGTGAAGGAGATAAGCAAGGCAACGCTCAAGGAAGATAGGTAATCCCTTGAAGACAGAAGACGTGAAGAAAGGAGTGGGTAAGTCAATGTTGATGGATGAAGACTCCATGCTTCAAGTGGGTAAGCTCCTTCTATAGGTTGAAGATCTTTGCTTGAGGTACTAAGACCTTGGATGTGTGGTTGTTGTATCTTGTAATCTTATTGTGGAATATAAGAGTACCAAGATTACAAATCCTAGAGACTAACCCACTCTAGGTAGTGGACTGACATTGCTCCTAAGTTTAGGACATAGAACCACTCTAAACCACCTGTCCATGTGCTTGTTCTTCCTTGTCTCTTATCCTTTCTATGCATGTTAGATTAGGTCATCAAATTGCTGCTTATTTAAGTTTCTGCAATTAATATAATTTGGTGGTCTAATCAATTTTGTGAGAATTGTGAAGCTCTATTCAACCCCCCTTCTAGAGCCCATTGATCCAACAAGGGCCTCGGTCCGGGGTATTCATTGGCAGTGTTGTTTGGGATGGCAAAAGTTTTAACACGGGCCATGTTGTAATACATGTTGTTCGGGATGGCAACAGTTTTACATGCATTTTATTGTTTGGTGGAGGATACCCTAATCCTTATCATCCATATCCCCAACACTCAAGAAGAGGTGGTGAGAGAGAACCCTAGGAACTTAAAATTTGTTAACACAAAGGGGATAAAGAAGTGATGAGAGTAGATCAGGAATCTTAGAAGTATCTTATTTTGAGTCAAATCCTCATATTTTGGCCAGGAAGTCACATAGATTCCAGGAGTCCTTGTAAACTGACTAGCGGGGTGGAGGAAAATCCTACCAGCCCCCCAGATCATGATCCTTTTCTAAACACCTCCATCTTTGAAAAATTCTCTAATAACTCCCTTTGGGCTCTAAAGACTTTGCAAAATTTAATAATCATTAAGATTAAGTGGAAAACCAAGCTCTGGTATCAAATGTAACGACCCCATTCCCCAGCAACCCCCAATTAAGAAAGGCCAAGAAACCAGCGTCGTTATCCCAAAAATAGGATCAAATAGTTTTGCACATAATCAAAAATAATTAATAAATTCTACCAAACTAACTAAACTTGGTACAAGATAAACAAAATATTTTCACCAACTTTGACAAAATATGGGTTCTAGAATTTTACCAAGAAATAAAACATCTACCTATATCCTCTGGGCCTTACTTAATTTGTTTGCTTTCAATGTCTTGTTTCCTTGAATATCCAATTTCCAACAAGGTTATCCTAAAAATGTTGACAATCAAAACGTCAGTCAGTATGACAAGTCATACTGGTATGCGGGGGAAATAAAAATTTCACAAGTAATGATAACAACATAATTCAACAATTATTGTTTAACAAAACTACTTAATATTTTCATCATGACTGCCCAATATAGGTTTCTCCACCCTCTGTCATAACCCCTCAGGGCCTCATACTGCAGTATTCACTGTCTTCCCCTATTTAGGCAGATGACTTCACCATGTCTCCCCCTATTCAGGCGAGTGACTTCTCATGTAGCCTATTCATGATGGTACAAAAATATGCCTTCCCCTAATTAGGTGGATGGCCTTTTCATAGATCCAGAGGTGGCCTAAAAATGGGCTAGTCATGTTCATATATATTGTGATAGTCATAGTCACTTTAAAGTTTGCATGGAATTAAATAAACAAGCATGCATATATCTTCAAACCATGCGAAGAAATCTCCGAGAAACCCCATGAAACTACAACGAATATTCATAAGTGTAACCACATACTTGTCTCAAGAGAATTTGCAGTCAAATAAAAATAAGTAGAATTAACCACACAATCAACCAAGCTAGTCAACCTGAAATTCAAGGCATACACCCATTGTCACTACATAATTCTAAAACCTATCAAAGGACTGACTTGGTTCTCAAGTTAGGTTTTTAAGTCCACTTTCTTATGTCATTATCCATATTACTCCTTTATTCCAATTATTTTTCCTTTCCACATTCTTAATCCACAAACCCTACTTTAGGTTTCATATACATGATTGTGCCACAAAAAGGTGCCTTTTATACAAAAGTCCCAATCTTTATCCTTTTTAAGTCAAATTAAGGTTAGAGAGATGAAAATATGAATATTTGACACTTCTATATTTATTGGGTTGACAAACCCTAATTTCCATCATTCAGTACACCTTTATGCATAAGAAAACCCTAGTCCTTTAAATCTTGGATTATAATATCCATATGAGTCCAAGGTTTTCCTTTTATTCATAACAGATCAAACTTTGATGATAAACATCAACTAAGTCTAATAGATTCACCAACATTCACAAATTAGGGTTTTGATCCATTAAAAGCATTAAAGACATCATCCTTGAACATCTTTCAAATTGGATAAGATATAGTCCAAGATCATATTTTTATTGTGTAGCTTGTATTTTGTTGATCAAGATACATATATTATTTGCTACTTTTCAATAATCCTACAATATACTAGAATTTTTGCAAGAAAAACCTTTCTAGACCAATAGGGGCCTACCACCTAGGCAGAGAGCCCCGTGCCTACCCTGCCAACTTGGCTAGGCTTGTCCTATAGGCTCTGGCCACATCGGTGGCCCGCTTGTGGCTATCGTTTAATAAAATGAGAAATAAGGGGGGAAAACCATAATAGCCCTCACATGTTAGAAGGGAGAGTCGGGAAAAGGAGTCTTTTAACCAGGAGTCATCTTCCTCCTTGGTTCATCGCAAGCTCAGACCAGCAGGTCAACAAGGAAGTTGACCATGAGACTTGGTGTCCCTGATCACTAAGCGAGGGTCCCCTCACATTTGCCTCATCTAGCTGAAACCCCTAAGGGATTCAATTGCCCTGTAGTTGATTCATGCAAGTCCGACAACATGGAGATGGTTCTGATAGAACCTAGAACAGAGGTAGAGGGCAAGGTGAGGTTTTGTGTGGAATTGAGAGGAGAAAAGAGATGATGGAATCATGCAGCATCTCGAGAGTGAATTGGTGTCCTCGCAAAGAGCCTAGGATCCCTATTTATACCATACGATGTCAGCAGGGCCAACTCTTGGAGGGGGAATTGGGTGAACACTCTAGAAGCCATGAACTAGGGTGAAATCTAGGGTAGGTTGGTTTCATTTTCTCTCTTGAACTCAATGGGAGGGCTATTTAGTGCTGAAGAGATCAGGGTAGTGAGAAAATCCCGCGAGATCCCAGACTCCAATTGTTCCCTATTTCCCAATTTGTCACGAGCTAGGAGATGATGGAGACACCATTGGATCTCTGATCTGACAACCTACAACACACATGCCAGAACAATAAAAATCCAATTAATAATCAGAATATCATGACATTAATGATATTCCTTTGTAATATCCTCAATTTAGGGATTTTTAGAAAATTCATATCTCCTAATCCATTAATCTTTTTAATCCCAAATTTTAAAGGAAAGTTCTTTATGACTTAATATTCCTATGAAAACAATTTGGGATCAAAATTCAAAAAGAATAACTCTTTTTCTTCATATGCAAGTCATACACTAAAAAGGCATATATAATGCATTAAAACTCATATTTTCTCTTTCTTTCTTTTCCATTCTCTTAATTTTGACTTTTGTAGATATTAGAAGACAAGTGGTACTAAAACCACTGTAATGCCTGGGCCCACTGCCCAAGGCTCTAGCAAGGTTTCAGGAATGATGACTGGCCCCACAAACCACCACTAGCCTTAACTGCGCGCTTTGTCCTCACTCACGCGCAAGTCGGGGTCAACTTCCCGACTGGTCACCCATCCTAGTACTACTCCAAGTCGAGCACACTTAACTATGGACGTTACAATCTCCCCCACTTAGACTCTTGACGTCCTCGTCTAGGATCAACTGTGTGACCTCATAACATTTCCCCATTTCAGTGCAGACCCAACATGGCCATGTACACCCAGCTCCCGACCATGGCTACCAGCGCAAGGGTGGCTCCATCACCAAGGATAGCCCTTTCCAACATGCCTGGACCGCATGGCTCAAATATTGACATGTCACTGGCCCATATGGGCCCCACCTACTGGAGGGGTTATGGCTCTGATACCATTTGTAACGCCTGAGCCCACTGCTCAAGGCTCTAGCAAGGTTTCAGGAATGATGACTGGCCCCACAAACCACCACTAGCCTTAACTGCACGCTTTGTCCTCACTCACACGCAAGTCGGGGTCAACTTCCCGACTGGTCACCCATCCTAGTACTACTCCAAGTCGAGCACAGTTAACTATGGAGTTCTTTAGAGATGGGCTCCCTGAAAAGGAGGTACACCTTGGTGATATGGGTAGTCCAATCATTCCTTTTAATATCATTATATTTGAGGCCTCAAATCCTGGGACGTTAAAACCACCCTATTGTGGACACTTATGCCTGCTTCTAGAGAATTCCTTATTTTTTAAAATAAAGCATAAGTTATTTATTTCTGCATACCTTTTCCCTTATTATGGGTTATTCTTTTGTCCTTTATCCTTTTACACCTCAATTGGCTTATTAAAATAGGGAAAAGCACAAAATTCATTATTTAAGACAATTTGGCAAAGAAACCCAAGCTATAAACAATGCACACAAATTGTCAAACAAACCTCTTTTATTTCAATAATTGCATAATAGTACAACCAAAATTGAGGTTATAAATGTACATATTATTGACAAGATGCTAAATAATTGACTAGTGTGATTTTGTGTAATATTAGTGTTACAGTATCACCTAGAAAGTTGACTAGAGAAATTTGTTGATCGACTAGTCACTAACTAATTAGCAGCTAACAAGATAGAGTGGTACTAACACATCTTTCAAAAGCTACACCATCCCAACAGTTCAAGCAGCACATGGTGGAGTTCTCATCATATTTGTCCATGGCGTCGATATGCAGGTGACAAGTGAACACATAGAAGGACCCCTCTCTCCCACCTATGTAGCGACACACACCATGTAACGTCCTAAAACCTAGACTCTTAACTTGTTCCCATGATTAGGATAATAGAATGTTTGGTTTCCCAAATTTGATCAAACAAGGATAAAATTAAAACACAATTACATAATAAAGTAATTATGTGCCAACATGTCAATAAAAAAAAATTGGTCGTGCAAAAATCATGTTACTAATAAAACCAAAACTGTGGGTACATTTTGTGCCCCTATGGAAAACTACTAGGTCCCAAACCCCACGCAGGGGGATATAAGGGACCCGAAACTAAGAAAAACTCCAACTAATAAAAGGCAGAAGAAGGGACATGATACAAACTAATCAGAAAGACCTAGCAGGTGAGAAAGAAGAACACACAGAACCAATCAATACACCCACACACATGCCTATATGAACATCAACTTTAACTGCCAAGTCAACCTGAGAAGTCGTCCCCTTTCCCGGCTCCTAGACGATATTCTCATATGGATCACAAAAGAAACAAAGCAAGGAGACAAGTCTTCCACTCTTTGCCTCATTCCTGAAGAACAGAACCAGTTGCACCTGGTTCAATCCTTCACCGAGAAGGTACCAATCAAACACCTAATCTAGCTTAATGGGGCACCATCAACATATTTTATTAGGCTACTACAGCTGAAGTCCGGAAGTCATGGAGCCTCTGGCATTCAGCTCACCTACACAGAGAGGACATGATTGACAAAGATCACCTGCAAATAGCCAAAGATAGCATGCAGCTGATAACCACCATTTCGCTAGAGCAAGAGTCACATCAGAACCTCGACTGCAAGCCCATGGAGGGGCAGCACTGATGCCAGGCAAAGGACCGCCGGAACCTTCTACCTTAATAAATATGTCAATAAATATGTTTCATAAATATTCATATAATGGTGAAATAAGAGGAATAAAGTACTCAAAACTTGAACTAGATAACTATTGGAATCTCATGTACAAACACCTAACTTAAAGTGGAATTGATGAATTAAATAAGCTAATTGAGTAACAGGTGGATTTTGTGCATAATACTAATATAAGTTTTTTTGTAACAATGTGAGTTAATAGGACCCCATGAAGTGAGTGTTGATAATAAATATAATGTTAATAAGACAAAATTCCTAATGCTATCTTAACTCATAAAAATAAACTTCAAATTTAAATGTAATGTGAAAATCATGTTCATTGGGTCCAATTGCCTTGCTGCCAAGTTTCACATTAATTAAATAACAATAACTATCTTAATTCTATTTGGAAAAGAAAACAGGATAAAAATCCAAAAGTATTAACTAAATTACTAAAAGTCTTTAAAAGTGAACTTAAACCCTGGATTCAAGATCTACATACTAAAATAATCCTATGTGTGAATATTCATCTTATTTGGACAAACTTGCATATCCTAGTGTAGTTAGGAGATAGAATATACTTTTAAACCCAAAATATTATTTTTCATGTTAAATAACCCCAAAGGGATAAATTAATTATAGAATTGTGTTCCTCATCTTTCAGTGTGACAACTTGATTTTCAATGTTTTGTAATTTCATATCTATGACTTTGAGATTTTGGTGTATCCAAATGATCCTAGAATTTGCATTGAAGCTTATAATCATTTATCAAAAAATTTGGAGATAGTTTGAATAATTATACATTCATATGTGCCAAAAGTAATAGTTTTGGAGATATATTAGTTAGATGGCTAAAGGAATTTATTTTTTGATGAAAATTAGTGGAATAGTTTCTACGTTGGTATTGAAGTTTGATATAAAATTTCAGACCAATTAGAGCTTGTTTGATGGTTCAAAAAAATACAAGAACTATAGTCAAGCTAAATGTAATGGTTCAAATCATTTACATTGTTTCTATAAAATAGTAAAACTTTCATAGCACGGGATTCCTTTGTCTAAATAAGGTGAAATTTTAAATGAAGACTTTTGATTAAAATTTTGATTTTTGATAAATTTTGGAGAAATTATGGATTCACTAGTTTGGAGATATGGTTTATAGATAGTGTTTGAAATCATGATTTAATGGAAGATGTGATTTGAAATACATTTTAAAGTGTTCACAAGATAATAAAGTCTTAGTGAAGCATTATGTTATTTTATTTAAGGATAAGTGCAAATTTGGTAGAAAAGAATTTATTTTGAAAATCAGAATGATGTTTTGATGATTTGGTGAATCTTAAATGACAATTATGACTTTTTACATATATTTTGTTAGTAGTATTATGTAGACCTCCAAATCATTCCATTTTCTCTCTTTATTAAATAGAGAGAGAGAGAGAGATGGAAGTTTTATATAATAAAAAATATATGTTTAACATTTCATAACATTGGAAGTGATGGGTTTTCAAGGTGACAATATTTCAAAAAAGAAAGTATTGAAGTGTATAATGTTGTTTTAAAGACGTTAATCTAATTTAGTAGTAGGTTGGTGGTAGACATAATGTACACATATGGCATGGAATATTGGTATATTAACCAAGGAATTATGTTAGGAGATATAAGACTTTTATTGTGGTGGAGAACTTTGTTTTTTTTTAAATATACATTTCATGTAAAGAATTAATTTCATTTTTGAACATCTGCCTGGACCAAAAAGTTGTTTGAATGGTCAAACCAATTAAATATGAGTTTCTTTTAACACAATGTGAAATAAAATTAAAAAGGAGGTTGGACCACAAATTTTCTCCTCTACTTATATAAACACTCCCTATTCACTAAGTCCACACACACAGAGAGCAACTTGGATTGTTTCCTCGACCCCTCTCTTGTGATTTTGTCTCAGCAAGATGTTGCAACAAGATGTCCTCTTCATTTTCCTCTTGATCTCTGACTTAAAACTCAAGTGAAGGTATGTATGCATTCCACATTATTCCAAATTGTGAAATCAACTATGTTTCTATCTTTTGATCCACTTGATGACCCACAATCCTAATTTGAATACTGCATGTATCTCCTTTGAGATTGTTCTTGAAAGATATTTGTATTATTACTTCTCTCACATCATTGATAATGTTGGATATTCTTTTATGGGTCCTTTGACCCCACTTGATATGCAATGTACTGATCTCATCCCTCATATTTTGATTAGACTTTATTATCATTTTATATGCATCATGTGGTGACTACTGGCACAATGTAAAATGTAGATTTTGTTGTGGATGTGTAAATTCCCACACTTGATAATGCAGAGGTGATAATTCTTGCAAGTGATATTATTACAGCAGATGTGTATCATGTCCTACTCAGAGTAGATGGGTACATGTTCTTACTCACCCCATATTTACGTTATATGCGATATTTCCTACCGACATGTGTATATTGTTCTAATCTGGTTACATGTAAAAGACATAGATGCCTTTTCATATTTATTAGTTCTTGACTATACTTCATTCTTACTTTACCTATTTGCTTGGACAATTGACTAGTAATAACTCTAAGTAGTGGCTCCATATGGGCACTGAATTTTTTTCCCCTTCCACTTATATTGTTTATAGGCATTGGGTCTTATTCCCCTGCTAGGCATTGGGTTTTATTCCCCTGTCACATACGATGTTAGGCATTGGGTTCTATTCCCCTGCCATGCACTGGGTTATATTCCCCTACCACTTACTATATTTTTTTGGCACTGAGGTTTTATTCCTCGTGCTCACTGGTATGGAATACATATGGGTTCATATCCTACTTTTTAGTATATGCTAGTCTATTTATTGCTCACTAGGAAGTTTTTTATGAATTGTGAAATTATTATCATGACATTATTTTAAGGCAAGAAGTATCTTATTCTTTATCATCATTTTATTGAATCTATATCCTTTTATGCCTTGTGGGGTAGTCCTTATCATTTTTATGGGAAGTCTTATTTATTTGATAGTATTTATTTCTTACATTGCTCGATCTCATATTAATATGCACATACCAACATTTTGTTGATGTCAACGACTTTTCTCCTTTTGTTGGGGTATGTTCCTAATCCCATGTGTAGGATTTGGAAGATTGGACCTGGTGACAGAACCTGCTAGATGAAGCTTTTGGTGAGATAGAGTTGAGATAGCTGGATATCCCTCTACTTAGATCCATATGTTGTAACTTTCATGTAAACCCTATATCAGATATGATGATGTACTATTATAAAATTTAATATAGTCATATATTTTTATTCCGTTGCTATACTTTGGTCTCTTTTGTGTATCATCATTTGAGGGAGAAAAATGTCTATCTGAGCATGCTTGTAAGTATGTTTGTATAGATGAGTTTATTCTCAATTTTAGTAGGGAGTGGATTCCCTCTGGGGTCCCACTCCTTACACACCACCCTAGGAGGATCACTTTGTTCAATCAACACCATAAAAAGTTACATATTGTAACCCCTCTTTCCAAGTGTCGATGTCAATGAGATCCAAGAAATGGGGTTTTCAAACAAAAAGATTTGTTATTTTCATTATGCTTGTTGTTGTCTCGAGAACATAACATACTATAGATGGAGTTTGTCTACTCGTAGATGGATTTCAGTTACTTAATGAAACTAGGTGGAGGTTTGAAAGAAGTATCTTTCTCTTTAGGTGGTAGGATAGTAGGTAGTACACCTTTATATGTTAACCAAAAATGCATTTTCTAATTCCAATAGTGAAATTGAAAAGTGCATACTTTTTGTATTGAAGGTGGGGTGCATCAAATCGGGACATCCTGATCTGTCCTTATTACCATCTTGCATAAACTAACAAAAATAGTTCATATTTTTACATCAGAAAATAAAGCAAAAAAATTGACCATTATTTCTGTAAGGGCCAGTTCATGCCAAGGTCAACCCAAATCCAAGCACCAAGACATACATATCCATTACACATACGTATACATATAACTACAACGTTATATATAAACATTTTTGTAACATACATTTTAGTATCAGATTTTGAAACTATAGTTTATCTAAGACATGTTTGGTTGGTCATATTAGTAAGGAGAAAAGAAAAATATACAAAACAACATGTAATTTATATGTGCTTATTCTCTACTTTACGTATTTGCAATCATTTACAACAAAATCTAACCTTATATGTGGTAGTCACATGACTTACATTATATGTGTTTTGAAAATCATACAAATAATACATTCCTTGATTATCAATTGAATTAAGACATTCATATTTGAATTTATATAAGTTGTAGACCAGAAACAATTAGATGATTATTATTTTATCTCATTAAAACTTGGGATATGAATGTGATTTAAAATCCATCTAAACTAGACATACAATTTTCTTTCATATAGTTGGATTTCATTAAGAATTTGAAAGTGTACTAGTTTTATTATGTGTGCATATAGGTTACATATATCTATCGCATATGGTTCTGAAACTCTACTCATAAATGTATATATATGTATACATGCATTATACACACACACACACACACACACACACACATATATATATATATATATATATATATATATATATATTTGTGTGTGTTTGTGTGTGTGTGTGTCTATGTCTGTGAAAATATAATATATTATAACCAAGGCTATAATGCTGGTTGAATATTGGTCGTGATTTTCAAACATTATCTCAGTTAGAACCATCTTACAACCTATTTAACAATATCAATTTGCATAAGGATCTGACAAACCATGTGTAACCTGACCTGATTCTCATCTCTATTACAAGGGAAACTAAATTGTCATTTATTTGTTAGATTGTGTAATAATACATGATCAAATTGTCTTAAGAGAACCTATACTCTAGCCTCATTGACAACTAAATCGGTCTTGATGGTGGTGGGAGGATTATATGATTAAAACTTTTGGTAGTGCATGTAATGCTTGCTCCTAGACCCAAACCCATTAGACATTAGGTAACACAAAAACCATCCCTTAACTAGAACAGATAATGTCAATTTTGCAAAGGATTTATATAGAGAATCAGTACCTTAGACTACCCTTTAGGTCTTACTCAAAGCCCATACAACCACATATTAATGAGCAAGTATATAATAATTTCAAAATAAATCACAATGCACAAAAAATGAAAATGAGAAGAGGTTATGGGAGTAAGAATTGGTGGAAGTGTGACACGACTATATTGATAGACATTAATGTTGAACTTGACGACAATGGTGATATGGGTATGTGAAGATGTTTGTGATGTTGGAAGCAATAGAAACAACAATAGAGTTGTAGGTGTTTAGATAATATTGAGGGAATTTCTTGAAAGGGTGTGTGATGCGGGTTGGGATTAAAAAACTCACAATTTAAGGAGTAAATATGTGAAAAGGGAATTCTTATTATGAGAATTAGGGTTACAAAGAGTCGTATATATAGCCTTCCTCAAGGTATGATGTATGATAAACACAACATAACATAAACTAAACTAATCCTAATGGGCCTGAGGAGAGTAAGCCCGATTTGCTAATACAATGAAAAATAAATAACAAAAAATATCACCAGCACTCACCCTAAAGATGGAGAGTACACATCGTGTATTCCTAGATTTCCACACATATAGGAGAAGGATGAAGATGGAAGAAGAGGCTTGGTGAATATATCAGTAGCAGTCTGTTCTCCAATATTTACGTATGGTGTAATGATCATATTGTCATGAATTAGGTCTTTCATGAAGTAGCAGGCAACCTCATTGTGCTTGGTAAGTTCATGAAAAACTAGATTAGTAGATATATGAATAGTTGATTGGGTTATCGCACATAAGAGTTGTTGGAGAATAGAGAGGAAAACCTAATTACTCGAAGAATATATGTCACCCTAAATTTCACAATAGGTGTGTACCATGGTGCAATATTCCTCGTCAATATTGGAACAATCCAGAATAGATTGCTTCTTACTCTACTAACAGATGGAATGACCTCCCAAAAAATGTAGAAACTAGAAATAAATCTCCTATCACTCACATCTACATCCCAAACATCATATGCATAATAGTTCAAAGAGATATGTGGAGATTTTGGCTTCTTGTAAAGGAGACCTCTGCCAGGTACACTTTTCAAATAATTAGAATGCATTATACCTGGCTCTAATGGCATGTAAGAGGTTTAGCCATGTGTTGACTAACAACACTAACATCATAAGAAAATTCTATTTTACTAATTATAAGATAGATAAGTTTCTCAACCATGCATTGATATTGTTCAGGATCAAAAAAAGAATCCCCTTTAAATAGAACTTTGTTGTCATAGTCCATGGGCAAAGAAACAAGCTTACAATGCAACATACTAGAATCCTTAAAGATGCCAAGGATGTACTTATTCCACATAGACAAATAACTTTCTTGATAAGAACGTAGCACCTTTTGTCCAAGAAGTAGAAAATTTGTCCTAGACCCTTGGTATGAAAATGTTGTTGGAGTGCATGTTTCAGTGTTGAAATCCCATGAGCATAACTATCAGTGATAGTGATATCATCAACATAGACAATAAGAATCATGGTTCCATATTTAGAAGAATAAAGAATATATTGTGATCACTGGGTCATCTGGAGAAACCCAGGCTAGCAAGAATGCCATTGAGTTTTAAAACAAGCACGTGGTGATTGCTTAGACCATACAAAGAGTGGCTGAGATGAAAAACTCTTTGGAAAGACTCCCCCTGAGTACAAAAACATGGGGGCTCTTTTGTATACACTTCCTCCTTAAAATCACCATGAAGGGAGGAATTTTTAATCTCAAGATCGAACAGATGCCAATCCATGTGAGCAGCAAGGGATGTTTCAATCCTGACAGAAGTAATGTGGGTGATCGGTGAGAAGGTTTCAAAGAAACATATGCCACATGTTTGGGTAAATCCTTTAGAAACAAGCCAAGAATTAAGTTGATTCAACAATCCATTTGAATTAAATTTTATAGACAAGACCCACTGACAATCAGCAATATTTTTATCTGGAAGAGGAAAGACAATATCCCATGTGACATTCTCACACAATGTTGTCATTTCCTCAAGTAGTGAATCTTTCCAATCAGGGTGTTGAAAGGCCTCATGATAGTGTGTGGTAATTTGGATAGAGTCAAGATACTAGGAAATGGGTTTAGCAATATGGGAAATCTTGGATAGGCAATAGGTATTAAATATAAGATGGTGAAGAGTGCAAGAGAGAAGACCTTTGTAGAGAGCCAAGGGAGGTGCTAGATCCTCAGATTTTGACATTGGTGTCAGTTTTTGTGCCAAAGGAGGGAGAGTGATAGGAGGGTGTGGGATGGGTTCATGATCCACTAGGTCAAAAAGATCAAGCTCAACAAAGTTATTTGGAGGTTGAGGTTGAGGTGAAGAGGATATTGATGTAGAATCAAAGAGCTTCTCTCAGATTCATGAAAGATAATGTTAGTAAAGAGATACATGTGAAGATTGCTTGGACTATAACAATGATAACCTTTCTAAAAGGTAGAATAGACAAGGAAAATCATCTTGATAGAGTGGGGATCTAATTTTGAATCAAAGTTATGCATAAATGAAGTACACCGAGAAACACATAAAGGAAGATGGGAAGTCATTTGTGTGGGGAAAAAATGAAAGATGGGTCTTGTTATGACGAATAGAAGATGGTTGTTGATCAATAAGGAAGCACATTGTGAGGATAGTTTCAAAACAATTCGTCTTAGATAATTACCCTGAAACATAAGAGCATGAGAGATATCAAGTAAATGATGATTGAACAATAAGTCTTAGGTAATTACCCTGAAACATAAGAGCATGAGAGATATCAAGTAAATGATGATTTTTACATTCTACCACCCCATTTTTTCTGGTGTGTAGGCATAGGAACATTGATGGGTGGTTCAAGTTCTAGAGAAAAAAGAAGACACCTAAGACGAAACATATTCCAAAGAATTGTGAGTTCAAAAAAATTTAATGTATTCATTGAATTATGTTGAAATCATTGTATGAAAATCTGAAAAACACCAATCATTCGATCTCATGATTTCAACATATATCACCATGTCATGTGAGAGAAATCATCAACAAAGGTAATGAAATAAAGGAATCTATTAAAACTAGTAGTTTGAAAAGGACCAAAATGTCTTTATGAATAAAATCAAAGGTAGCTTTAAAATAGAGACTACTTTTTCTTGGGAATGAACTCCTACTATGCTTCCCAAACTCACATGAGTCACGTGGAAGACTTTTAAACTAGATAAAGCAGGCTCCAGGTGTTTCAACTTATTAAGAGAGGGACGGTCATAATGTTAGTGAAACTAAAGAGGTGTGCTTACAAGAAGACTAGAAGAAGGAACAGTATCACAAAAGTAATAAAGGTCAGTGGCTCTAAAACCCAAACCAACCATCCAAAAATTTTAAGAATCATATGTCATATAACCATGACTACCAAAGGTGACATTGCAAGTATAGGCATCAACTAAGTTATCAATGGACATTACATTAATGGGTAATGAGGAACATAATCAACAGACTGAAGTTTGAGACTAGGTGAGACATTAACACGACCACATTGTTGAACAATTTTAATGAGCTCATCTTCAATAGTAATAGATGAGGTAGGAATATGAGGTTCATATGGGGAAATAAGGTGTCTCACACGTTCATATGTTGGGTGGCCCATAGTTAACAACCCAGGGAAAGCTATATGCCATCATAGAGGTCCGAACATTACCTTAGGTGGAGGCCAGATACGTTGAAGATTTGTAGTAGATTGCATGGTCACAGAATCCCCAAATCCTATGATTATGGAAGAGCCTATTGACAGCCATGTAGAAGTTTCTCATACTCAGCTAAAGATATGGTAACTGAATGATTGTCTAAACCTTAGGCAACATGGGTAGTCTCAATTTTACAACCGCACCCATAGGGATGATTGTACTTTTGATAGAACTTTTCCGCTAGATGGCCAAACTTCTTCTAGAAAGTGCATTGTGTCCTAGGAGAGCATCCACAGCCATGTCTTCATTCATGGGCAATGACAGTAATCACTAGTTGTGACTGGTGGAGTCTAAGACAAGTGGAAAACATCAATTTTTGGAGATGAGAGATGACATCTTTCAAAGTGGGAAAGTTGTCACCATTCAAGATAATGTTGTGGACTGGAGCATTGAAATTATGAATACCACTAAGAAATTTGAATGTAATAAGATTTACATGCTCTTTGGTTTGATCCTCATAAGAAATGGGTTGAAAATAGTCAAGTTGCTAAGACAAGATGGCAATGGAATCAAATATTCATCAAGGATCATGTCATCCTAATTTTCACCAAATAATTTATCCTATATTTTATAAAACGTCAAAGTGTTATTTCCTGCATGTAGTGACAATAGACAACATCCCAAAGTTCCGTTGTAGTTTTGGAAAATATGTACTTGGAGGAAATAGAAGGTTTCATGTTGTTCCATAGCCAACTTTTGACTTGTCTATTGCCCCTTTTCCATTTAGGGGTATCCTTAGTAGGTTTGTCAATGAATTTCACTTTTATCTTCAAACTCTAAGATGTTTGTATATAATGCATCCAAATCAAGTAATTATCTTCATTCAACTTGGTTATAGAGATAGGAGCATTGTCATTATGGACAACGGTTTCACGTGATTCGTTGTTGTCAGTCATGCCTTCAGACATGATGAAAAAGTCACACTGGTATGATGTCATTGAAGAAAGATATAAAAGTAGCACACTAGGTTAAACAATGGTGGAAAAGAAATTCACAGTAGCACACTGGTAGAATGACAATGGATATGAGAAATTAGTGGTAAGATGTATAGTGAGAGGATAAAATAGGAAAAAAGCATGGTTGTAAGCACTATAAAAGGAATGATGCAATGTGATAGGAAGAAGATAACATATCCCTTACAATTATTAACACTCATCCATGTACATAGGGAAAATATATTGGGAAGAAATTAATGAAAAAAGAGAAAGTTGAGGTTGTTACAACCTTGTGTTCAGAAAAAACCCCTACCATGCCAAGATCAACACACCACTAGTCATATATGGTGGGTAATGGTGAGGGGGAGGAGTATTAGTCAGATTCCCATAGAGGATACTATGCCAAAAAGCATCAAATCAAGGGGATGGGAGAAACTCCAAAATACCTTTGTAAAGAACTTCTCTCTCTAGATGAACACCTATAGCTCAGGATTCTCTCTAGGTCCTCCAACCCATTTCTCCCCTATGTAGGAAAGGTGCCATCTAAAAACCTCATTTTCCTCTACTTATGCCTTACCTTACTTTAGGATCTTGGTTGGGCATTTACTATCAACCACCCTCCCATAAATGAAGGTGGAGATGTAGCGCTCACTCATGGAGCGTGCATTCAAGGCTCTAAGATCTCTGCTTGGTTGTGGTGTTGAGCAACTACACATCGTTTCTGGACGTCAATGGCTTTTGTTAGGTGGTGTCAGCCAGACACGTGGTAGCTTCTGAATCACTACTTGATTCAAGTGATTGGCTAGGTAGATCTTCAGCCTTTCACATGGCCAAAGATAAGATGAAAAAGAACAAGGGATAATGCATTACCATCATGCGCAAGGTAGCTGAAGAAAGAGAAAAGAATGGGCACATAGTTAGGGCTCCAGCTCACCTTTCCCCACTGAACAAAGGGAAATGTGTTGTATTTCCTTCATGTCCTCCTCTAGATGGCAAATTTGTTGGAGGATGTTGGGATGCAGTCAACAATAAGTATGCAATGATGTGCTCCAGTAACCCAAATGCACTGGATGAATTGGAGCACCCCTCTCCATCCTCCACATGAAGGAGAGCTCATCAGTTGGGTCATCAAGCTCCAAGGTACCCCCCAGACCCGAACTCAAAGTGGATCCCTACTTGTAGGGAACCGCCCAGATCTTTGGGTAAGGGTACTAGAACCAAGGCATGGTTTTAAGTGACATTTACACAAGCCAAAGCACCTACCATCCACACATCCTCAACTTCTGAGAACCTGGGAAGTTGGATGGTGAGGACATCACGGTCATCCCACAAGTTGTGATCTAGCATCTATAGAACAAATGAAAGAATATTTGGTGTTCTACATCATCATGGGCATCTCGAATGAGATGGTGATCCACGATTGGATTTATAGGATGTGGCAGCCTCACAACCACTTTGAGATGAGAAAGAAGGCTAATGTTTTCTACGACATTTCCTTCTTCCTCAAGGAGGACTTCAAATGTGACAAGGAAGGTGGGTCTAGGTTCTTTATGAGAAGTTGGTTATCCTTCTGTACGGGTAACCATCACTTGTGTTTGAAAGTGACATGTTGTTCATGACCCCTTGTTGGTTTACTTTCCTAACTCTTAGGCATCTCTGTTCAATTGACATACTGACCTGACTTGCTAATTGTGTTGGAAGACCAGCTTGGGTAGGTTCTAGAAAATATTTGGTAGATGGAACTAAATAAGATTGAGTCTTAGTAGATCTACCCACCTCTCATGACCCTGTAGGGAAATCGGGCACATATATAAGAAGTGAAAACATAACATTTAAATGCCCATTTCCCAAAATAGTAAGATCGCGTCAACAACAATATATCTAGGATGTAAATGTTGCAAGGTTATACTTTGTCATGGAGAAAGTCCATCACCATTATCCTTACAACATATGTTTCTTCTTCATCAGGAAGTGGTACTCTCCTTCAGTAGCAGCAACACTCGAATAGCCATCTCCACCAACCTCCTGGTCTGGTCACCAAGGATAGAGGTTGATGAAGTTCTCCTAGCAGCAAAAGTCTCCCGCATTTAGAGAAGCCCACATGGACCACCGGGAAGTTCATGTTACACTACCAGATCCAACGGGGAGGAGTTGTCCCTTTTGAACATCAACCTACTATGGACGATTTGCTCTCCCACAATTGTCTCTCCCTTATTATCCCTCCCTTTATCAGGTAGGACTTGCTCGGGCTATCTATTAGTTACCACAGCTCGAGAGGACAACAAATTGTCAGAGGCAATTATCATGTCTAGGAAGCCCCCGGTACCCCTCTATTTATAGGGAAGTTGGGTCAGAGTTCCCAATCATTACTGGATTTGAAAAGGTCAAATTCGTGAATTTTCTAGAACATGTACACTGCGAACTGGTTGGTTCGCACACCCAACCAGTCAGTTGGTGCGTGAGCCAGTCAGTTTTCTAAGAGAATCGGTCACTTTGTGTAGTTTTCTACTCTGAATCAAATTGGTAATTAATGCACAATTAATGCCAAACATGATGTTAGCACCAATCCTTGATCCAATAAAATTAGCAACTGAATCGGGCAATTCATCCCATGAACTGGTCAGTTGAGATATGTGAACCGATTGGTTCACTATGTGAACCGGCCATCTCACTCCCTGGTTCAATCGATGTTGATTCCAATTGACCTGACACTCCAACTGATCAGTTTATAGTCCAGTCAGTCAAATTTGAACCTCAGTTGTTTAATTGAATACCTAAACCCATTTAGTAATCAAATTAAACATCATTCACAAATTTACTCCTTTAATCCAAGTGCATTTCTATGTGTGTGATTCTATAAGTATAGAATTATTTTGGCAGTGAATGTTGATAACAAACTTATGACATCACAAGAAAAGAGAGGCATCTATTAACACATCATTACTACCCAAGTAATTTGTAAAGTTGGAGAACAACTTCAACCTAAAATTTGTGATTAGTGTTACCATGATCGTATAGTTCCTTTGTCTTAAATATCCTAGATTGAACTTAAGGCATGAAATTTTAATCCTCTCAATGTTCAATTCATGTTTCTTGAACTAGAGCAGACTGTCTGAGATGCATGTGAGTTCATATATCACATATTGAATCACATGAGTACAGTCGTACAATTTTCAATCTCGCTTATCAAGAGACCCTGGATATCAATCTCATGTACAAATCCCATATACATCACTCACACTCAATCCCCATGTGTCACAGTGCACCTGATTACCACCTTTATGACGACCCTTATTCAAGATCATGGTGGATGATGTCAAAGTACATGAATAACATGTGATGAATGTAGTGACTTTAGGTCTAACTACCACAATCACCATAATCACTATGAGAGTCAATTCTGATTACCATTGCATGGTCTCCATGTATCACTTTCATGGTGGGTCTGTCTAATACATTATTCTCTAACATGTACCTCTGTGCTTGACTTGATATCACATATCATGACTAATGAGATTTTGTCATTAGTCAACACACACTCTAGTCTTATGTATTAT
This sequence comes from Alisma plantago-aquatica, assembly GCA_963693085.1. Taxonomy (NCBI): domain Eukaryota; kingdom Viridiplantae; phylum Streptophyta; class Magnoliopsida; order Alismatales; family Alismataceae; genus Alisma; species Alisma plantago-aquatica. The sequence goes on from OY856412.1 coordinate 313,049,687, forward strand.
TGTTGTCTATTTTTCTTCCACATTAATATTCGACTAGGGGCTTAATAAGAATGTATCAACTCTTATCATACATATGATCTCATTGTTCGAGTCACATACTTGAAGACGTATGTCATCAAGTAACATCATTCCTTAGACATCTACTTACGTCTGTTTCATTATATCATGACAGAGAAAAACATAATAGACAGAATTACCTTTATTATTATCAAATCAGGTATTTAATGCCACATTCCAATCATCAAATGATTGGCTCTCTAGGCATACATACTAATAGACTCTCACTTACACTTAGAGCCAATCACCTACAAATCTTATTCCAAGTGTCTTAACATGTCCATCATAATTTTGTTGCGCAAGCGCTTTTATAGAGAGTTAGCAACATTTGCTTTGAGTCGGTATTTGCAAGTTCCACATCTCCTCATTGTACAACTACTCGTATGAGATGGAAGGGTCGTAATATGTTATTTGAGATTCTCAGTAGCTCTGTTGCTATCATCCGTATTTCTACTGTGTCATCAATGGTTGGAACCTCACACAAGTTCACCCATATGAAATTCTTGATCCATACAGTATCCTATGTTGTTCTCATAATAGAGAGATACTTAGATTCTTTTGTAGATTTAAACAATAGTCATTAGATCATAACCCTTTCTAGGTTACTGTTCTCATTTAAGGTCAAACATAATTTTAGATTGTGATCGTTAATTTTTTTTGTCATTTCAAAAGCTTGCATCGGCATAACCCTTTATGCCCCACTCTTTCATATTACCATACACAATGAATGGATCCCTTTAGTGCTTCTCAAGCTTTTAATAATGTTATTCATAGTAGTCCATTGACTCTCACTGGGATCTGACATATACCCTCTCATCATGTCCAATACATACGAGATTTCTAGATAGGTATATATATGCTCTCATCATGTCCAATACATATGAGATGCTTGGATATCCTCTTATCATGTCTAATACATACGAGATAGTTGTATAAGTACATAACATTGCATTCAAGATAGATCCAATTGCAAATGCATATGGTATCGATTCCATGTGTTCATGTTCTTCATAAGAATTGGGACACTAGGCTCCTGAGAGACTAACTCCATGGAACATGGAAACGTTCTCTCATTGAGTTCTTACATGTTGACATCTTAAACCATTCATAGAGAGGGTGCTTCCTTGCCATGTTTTAACATGTGCAGGATAAGGACATTATTCCCCATCATAATGTGGAATACAAATATTCTCCCACTAAATCTTTTATAATCATAGATTTTGTCTTCATTCTGACTCAAGTCAAACCCTTTGATTGTCTTGTTAAATAGAATATTCTAGCCCTGAGATGCTTGCTTCAATCCACAGATTGACCTTTGTAGCTTATAGAATTTATTTACAATATTGGATTTATAATACCTTTATGGTATGTCACTTACACATCCTTATAATTATTCCAATTAAGGAATGTGGTTTTAACATCTATATGCCAAATCTCACAGTCATACTAAGTTGTGACAACAAGCATGATCCAGATGACTTTGACCATAGCAATTGGTGCAAGACTTCATCATGTTCAACATCTTGAACTAGTTTGGAACTCTTTGCAACCAATATACCATTCCATGTTGGTATTCTTAAAAATATCCAAATGCACCCTATGGGTTTTACCCCTTCAGGTGGATCAACAAGGTATACCTTGTTGGTTTACATGGAGACCATCTTTCATCTCATGGCCTCAAGCATGTCTCAGAGTTTGGTCCCTCAATACCTTCTAGGTAGGTTGTTGACTCATCATATACCAACTTGCCGCCTTTTGGAGTTATCTTTCAAACTCAACACGTGTACTATTAGATCTATGAGGTTTTTATGTTACATAAGGAACTTGAGATTCCATAACATCTTGTGATTCTCTATGTTCCTATTGTACCTCTTTAGGTTTAATGTTTTCTTGTTTTTCTCTAACATTTTGAGTTTTAATTTTACTCCCATTGATTCCTTTGGAACTAAGTTCCTCTTCAGGAATAAAGTTATCTAGATTAACAAACAACTTTATTGTTGGATTGGGATAAGAGTAGTATTTTAACAAAAAAACATTTATGTGATTTTGTGGACAAAGCTTTTCAAGAAACTATTTTCTTATATAAGAATTCATCCCTAATCACTATAAAAGATGTATCGGGACACCTCCCATTCCATATCTTATATGGTGTCTTTTGAACCATTTTAGATGGTACTTAGTTTTAGCGTAACACATGTGCCCAAAAGAAATTGGAAGATTAGCTAGATTTATTAATAATCACACCATGACTTAACAGGGTGTGATATAGCATAACACATGTGCCCAAAAGAAATTAGAAGATTAGCTAGATTTATTGATAATCACACCATGACTTAACAGGGTGTGATACCTTCTTTCTGACACATCATTATGTTTCAGGTGGAGTCATCATGATAAATTATCATGGTCTACCATAAGGTTCCCAAACTCTTGGTCTAAAATATTTCAACATCGATCATATAGAAGTGTCTTAATACTTTTACCAAGTTGGTTACATGCTTCATTTATGATCTCCTTAAACACTTCAAGGGATTCATATTTGTATTTCATTAATTACAAATTTCCATATCTACTGATAACATCAATAAATATAATGAGGTACTAATAACCACCTTAAGCATTTATTCGAGATGGTCTATATACATTAGTATGTATGCGCCTTAATAGAATAGTCACTCTCCCACTACATTTAGTGAAGATGATTTTGTCATATTGCACAAAATATAAGACATGCATGTCTCTATTAGTTCAATAACCAAAAGAGTTTAGATAATCATCATATGGATTCTAGAAATGCATTTCTCATTTATGCGCTCTAGATGACAATAATATAGGTATTCAATGTTTGAGTTATCAGGTCAATCAGTGTATGTGTCATACACATTTGTCTTTACAACTATCAAGTATAGTTTGTGAGAAATAGGGCATTGACATAAAAGATCATAACTTTTAAAATGAAATATAATGTTCTTTTCACACAAGAAATATGATGTTTTTATAAGTGGTAGGTACATAATAGCAATTCACTAATTCTATTATGTGCCCATGAATGACAACTTCCAATTGTAGAGGAAGAGACCCTTGCTCCATATAGTTCTAGCTTACTTCTTCTCAGGTCCTGAAGTAGAGATTGCTATCTCCATCTTCTTCCTGAGATCCTCTATAAAGAGGATAGTTCCTTTCCAATGTCCAGACATGTGACAATGGTGTCTCTTTCTTTTCCTTAACTTTTAAATGAAAAGGACATATTCCTTTTGCACTTACCTCTCTCCATATGTTGGGTGTAGAAGACTTGGACTTCAACTTAGGCCCAAAACTTGTCTTGGCCTTGCCTTTACCCTTAGACTCACTTCTGTTGATCACCATCATAGATTTGTACTTCTTCATCAATGCTTTGGCATCAACGTGCCAAGAATTTGATAAACTGACTATATGATTCATGCAAAAATTTGTAGAATCATATCTGTGGCCAAATCTTAACCTAAAAAAATCCCAGTCTCTCCAAATGCCCAATCATATTGAGCACATGGGACTCTACTAGATCTCCCTATGTTAGTTTGCACTCAAACAATGCTTACATGACATTACATCTTACTTGCCTTACATGATTATTAATTAAGATGTGTTACCATCTCAAGAATGTCCATGTTTTCATGGTTCTCATGCTACCCATAGTCCATACAGCATGGCATAAGGTACTCAATTGCCTTTGGCATCATTGGCATACTTCCAATAGACATCCATTTCAGCCTTAGGCGCATTTGGAGTGGGTTCCGGTATACTTCCAATAAACATCCTTCAGCCTTAGGCACATTTGGAGTGGGTTCCTATGGCTCTAGTCTTTCAAGGACATAGAGCTTTCGCTCATTGATGAGAACATTTCTCAAAATGCTTAACTAGTTGTGGAACTTTATCCTATTTTGTCCTTTCTCAAGGATTGGTCACGATGTGAACGGTGTTTGTGTTTGACACTAGATTCTATAAAGAAATATTTCAACTTTTCAAAACATTTTTATTTCTTTGATTTGATAAGTTAACGATGTTAATTAGACCTTCAATTAATTATCTCTCATACTACTTTGTTCAAATTAGTAACCCTCATGTATCAATTCAGAATATTACAACACACAACCTTCTAGTGAGTCAAGATCCAAAACAATTCAACTATTACCCGGCCAACGCCAGCATCCATAGTCAATTATTAAGATAGGTAACATTTGCCAATTGCATCATATGCAATTCTTGGATAGATGATTGGCATAGTCATTTGCATACCTTTGGTGCTTAATCTCATTAAGGATACACAGTTATGCCTGAACCAAAAGCCAACATGACAATAATGCACCCCGGTTGGCAGGCCCACATTATTACCATCACACTTCCACGAGATAGATAGTGCACCACTCTTAGGGTGACCACGCTTAGTCAATCAAGATTTTCATGTGTGTTGCCTATTGAAAGCATCTAATAGGGGATTTTTTATATATAAATACAAATACATCCAATCACCACATACTCATAGTACATATCATATATGTGATATAACCACAAATGAGAACATGTAATAACTAAAACACACAAGTGATGGTTATGGACATACTATTATAATTCATTGGACCACAAGGAATTACTACCACCTAGGGTCCACATCATATGAAACATGTTGTTGATGAAGACATGTGCTCAAACCAATTTAGGTTGATCGGTTCAATTTTTGAACCGGTTAGCTTGCCTCCTGGTTGCTTAGTTAGTTCTTGAAGTGGCCTTCTAGTTCTCAGGTCCAAGTGGTGTCTAGACACCTCTAGTTGATCTGTTGGTTCACCCGTTGATGGGTTCATCCTCCTATCGTCTGACCTCCTCGGTCCTCTAGTCGATCAGGTCATCTCATGAGTCAGTTATTTCGCCTTTGTATAGATTGTCATCTCACATCGAAATATAAATTAAAACTATCATATTTCTCATTGCATTCTAAATGGGAAACATCGAGTTACATTCAAGGGAAAATAGGAAGAAGAATGTTATTTACATTTAGAAAGATGAGAGAGGCTCCAGTACGCAGACCAAGTAACAACAAGAATAAATAACCACAACCATGCACACAATATCTAGGGTTATTGGCCATAACCATGCTTCACATCCACCATGAAAACCAATTTTAGGGCGACTCATGTAAATTATATATATATATAGGGCAACGATCCAGTGAGAAACATATCTTGGTGAGAGCATGAGAGGCATTTGAATAACTCTCTACATAGATCAATTTTTCATAATCCAACCGTATAGATTATAAGTATACCTTAATATTTACCTTCTTACAAAATTTCATCACCGTCCGATTTGTAGATTATTCACAACAACAAAATATTTTTTGACGCTCTATATTGAATTTCAGGCTGACTGTTGGATGTACAAAGTGTATATTGTATATATGGACATGTAAACAATGTATGATTGCAATGATTTTTTGTGAGAAGGTAAATGAAATGATACTTTTTCCATCTATATGGTTGGATTTTTAAAAAAGTCTCCCAATTTGTAGTTATTCAAATGCCTCTCATGCTCACACCATAGGATGTTTCTCATTAGATCGCTATATATATATAGGGGATTTATTTAATACCCATGTGGGTAGCTACCCACGTACCTTTTTTTTTAATTGCAATTGTAGAGGAGCATTTTATCTAGCTCCCCAAAAAATTTCATCCAAAAATAATATCATTCCCCCCCAAATCAAAACACCCATCCATATATTTACTGACTGTATATTTTCTGTGCAGTTACTTTTTTGGTCTTAGAATTACTCGTGTACCACATAGTTACTTTGTTGATCTCAGAGTTACTCTTGTGTACCATATAGTTACTCTTTTGTATGGGCGGGTAACGAATAATCAGGCTACCAACATGGGTATTAAAGATGAGCCCATATATATATAAATAAATAAATAAATAAATATATAAATATATATATATATATATATATATATATATATATATATATATATATATATATATATATATATCGGGGGTGTTATTCGTTACCCGCGTGGGTAGCCTGATTTTTCACTACCCGCACATCCAAAAGTGTAACTATATGGTACACAAAAGTAACTCTAAAATCAAAAGAGTAACTGTATTGATAAAAGAGTAATTATATGACTAAAAAAGTAACTGCGCAGAAAATATACAGTCAGTAAATATATGGACGTGTTTTTTTATTTTGGTGGGGCAAATGATATTATTTTTGGATGAAATTTTTTGGGGAGTTAGATAAAATGTTCCTCTACAATTTCGGAAAAAAAAATAAAAAAAGTGACAGGAAGGGTGTGTGGGTAGCTACCCACGTGGGTATTAAAAATGAGTCTTATATATATATATTTATTTATTTATATATATAGAGAGAGAGAGAGTCATGCTAGAATATATTTGAGTGTATTCAAAGAAGAATACACTGAAGTAGTTTTTCATGATGCAATATTTGTTTCAAAAATCTAATCTGTTGTTCTTCTTAAACATCTTGTGAATAGCTCATATACAAAATTTGAGCACATTTGGACATTTATAGGTCATGTTATAAAGATTGCAAACATTATTCATTTAAATTAGTTTCATGCGTCGATTTTTTTGCCCTCGGATGAGTGACTTACACTCATCCAAATGGGCTTAAAATTTGTATGTAGCCTAATTTATAGTATGACAGTGAAGATCAATGGTTTACATTTTACAAAAAATAGTCTTGATATCCAAACACACTTGAGTGTATTCGTGTGATCTGTATAGTCGAGTGTATTCTAGCTTGACTCTCTCTCTCTTTCTCTCTCTCTCTCTCTCTCTCTCTCTCTCTCTATATATATATATATATATATATCATCTAAGCCTCAATCCCAACTATGTTGGGGTCGACTACATGGATCCTTTGTTTCCATTCAGCTCTATCATGGGCCATATTCTGATTGAGATGTAGAGATTCAAAATCTCTCTATATGTAGTAATTAATTAGATATGCACCTTAACCAGTTTAATATTCACATCGTATGCAATAAAATAAATCTGATCATATCAATTTAAATTCCAAATAAATTGTAAATTGATGTGGCTCTGATACCGCTACAGGGGAACTAGGCGTAGATAAAGGCAGTGGAAAAAAATTAAATTCTTGTTTCCCAAAACAGCAAAATCACATCAACAACAATATATCTAGGAAGGAAAGGTTGCAAGGTTATACCTAGTCCTGGAGCAAGTCTAGCGCCATTATCCTTGCAGCAGATTCTTCTTCTTCATCAGGTAGCGGCACGCTCCTTCAGTAGCAACAACACTCGAACAATCGTCTTCAGTGACCTCGTGGTTTGGCCACCTCGGATGGCGGTTGATGGAGTTCTCCTAGTGGCATAAGTCTCCTTCCTCTAGAGAAGTCCACGCGAACCACCGGGTACTCCACATTGAGCTACCAGAGCCAATTGGAAGGAGTTGTCCCTTTCAAACATCAACCTACTAGGGCTGATTTGCTCTCTTGCAATTGTCTCTCCCTTGCTATCCCTCCGTTTATCGGGTAGGACTTGCTTGGGCTCTCTATTGGTTACCATAATCAAAGAGGACAACACCAGTACCCATCTATTTATAAGAGAGGTTGGGTCAAGGTTCCCAATCATTGTAGGAGTCAAAAAGGTCAAATTTTGGAATTTTCAAGAACACATGCACTCTGAACTAGTCAATTCACACACCCAACCGGTCAGTCAGTGCGTGAGTCAGTCGGTTCATTAGGAAAACTAGTTGATTTGTGTAGTTTCCTATTCTGAATTAAATTGGTAATCAATGTACTATTAATGCCAAACATGACATCAGTATCAATCTTGATCCAATCAAATTGGCAACCAAACTAGGTGGTTCATCCCATGAATTGGACAGTTGGGATATGTGAACCAATTGGTTCACTATATGAACCATCCGTCTCACTCCTTGGATCATCCATTGATCAGCCAATGTTGATTCCAATTGACCTGACGCTCCAATCAATCGATTCAATACTTGAACCAGTCAGTTTAGAGTCATGTCAATCAATGTTGAACTTTAGTTATTTAATTGAATGCCTAAACATCTTTAGTAATCAAATTAAACATCAGTCATGAATATACTCCTTTAGTCCAACTGGATTCCTATGTGTGTGACCCTATAGGTCTAGAATTACGTTGGCAATGAATGTCCATTACATACTTTTTAGGGTTTTAGGGGAGACAGAGAAGGCAGCGGAAACAAAATTTTCTTCTCCCAAACCCAAAATAAAGGAATCACATCAACGTATATACAATAGGAAGGATGGTTTGTAGAGGCGTACCTCGTACCGAGGCTTACTTGGTGACGTTACCTCACGGCTTGCGTGGTCTTCACCTCCGGTCTTGGACGGTGTCTGTGCAGCTCCTGGTCTCACCGGGACTGTCGGGATTGACAGCTATCCTCCGAGCGGCAGAAGTCTCCCGCCTCTGTAGTCATCCATACGGAATGCCTGGAACTCTGATCTCCTTGTCCCATAAGGAATCAGAAGAAGTCGTACCCTCTTGTCAGCATACTGGTCACTGACACACTCTCCTGCAACCAGTTGCCTTTTTGCAGTTGTATTTCCCTTATTGTGCCTCCCTTATCAGGTAGCACTTGCTCAGGATCTCTCGATTACCAATATCAGAGAGAATGACAACTTTGTAGAGCAACTGGTGTTCTGAGATGTACTTTGAGAAGCCCCCAATACCCCTATATATAGGAGGGTCATGGGACAGGGTTCTCTACCCTGAGCAATGTGGGACTAAACAGGAGTAGAAGGGTTCGAGATTTTCCACAAAACAACCAACTGCGCTAGCTGAACTGATCATTTCAACCCTGAAATGGTCGTTTGGTGACCTCAACTGATCGGTTCACACCTGAACCAATCATTTGGGACACATGAGCCGATCGGTTCACTTCTAAGCTGATCGGTTTGTGGTCCTGGTCCAACTCAAATTGACTTTCATATTTGTTTCTGATTAATCAAATATTAATCCTTATCCAAATTGAATTTGTACAAGTGAAACAAAATGTATTTGCAAAAATAGTCTTCTGACTTTCCAAACGATCTCGATTGGTCACATGAGCTGACCGGTTCAACAATTGAGTTGATCGTCTCATTGATACATGAGCTGATCGTCTAACCAGTTGAGCTGATCGGTTCACCAACCTGAGTCGATCGGTTCATCACATGAGCCGATCGGTTGGAAGTACAGACTGTGCAAAATCAGTCAATTGTAGTTTCAATCGATCTGATACTCTAATCAATTGGTCCAACACCTTGAACACTATGATTTTGAGCTATCAATCAACTTAGTGTTTAATTGAACTACTAAACTCCTTTAGTAATCAATCTAAACATCATTTGTAGAAAAACTCCTCTTCCAGGTTAAATCCTATGTGTGTGACCCTACAGGTCCATTTCACATTGGCAGTGAAAGTCCATAACATTTATGACTTCACAAGTAAAGAGTGGTGCCTAGTCGCACATCAGTGCTACCCAAGTGAAATAGAAATTTGGAGAACAATTTTCAATCCTACAATCCGTGAATGGTGTTACAGCGAATGTATAATTCCTTTGTCACTAATGTCCTGAAGGAACTCAAGGCATGGTACAGTCATCCTTTCAACGTTCATACATTTCCTTGATCTCAGAGCAGATTGGGTGAGATGTGTGTGACATCAATATCACATATTGATTCACACATGCATGCACATGCCTTTCTCAATCCTACTCATCAAGTGGCCATGGACATTAAACTCCCTTAGGAGGGACAAATCCCATATCTATCACTCACCCCTCAAAAAACCCATGTGTCAAAGACACCCAATCATCACCTTTATAACAACCCATGTTTCAGGACTGTGTTTGATGATGTCAAAGTGTACCCAATGACATGTGTTGAGTGTAGTAATTTCAGGTCGAAGAATCACATTCACCACCATCACTACGAGAGCTGACTGTGACTACCAAAACATGGCTCCATGTGTCACTCTCATGGTGGGTCTGTCCGGTACACTTGTTCTCTAACAAGTACCTATGTGCTTGGTTTGATATCACTATATCATGACTAATGAGATCGTGTCATCAACCAACACACAATCTAGTCTTTAGTGTTATTGATGTCTATGGTTATTTCCACAATAACAACTGACTAGGGACTAAACAAGAATGTATACTCTTAACATTTGTATGATCTCATCGTTTAGGTCCTCAACCCAAAAGCATACGTCATCGAGTAAAACAATTCTTTAGACATCTATCATGTTACACTATCATCTCAGAAATAGTCAAAACATATAGATCAAAAATTGCCTTTATTATTATTCAAATCATTTACAAAGTATCCCATTACAATCATCACATGACTTTCTCTATGGGCATACATACCAACAGAATCCCACTTGCACTTAGAGCCAGTCACCTAGGAACCTCAGTCCTTGTGACCTAGCATGACCATCATGCTTCTGCTGAGAAAGGGCCTTAGTCAGTGGATCAACTATGTTGTCTTCAGTTGGTACTTTGCAAATCTTCACATCTCCTCACTGTATGATCTCTCGTATGAGATGGAAGTGTCGCAGTATGTGCTTGGACCGCTGATGTGATCTGAGCTCCTTAGCTTGAGCAATAGCTCCATTATTGTCACAATAAAGCTCAATTACATCACAGCTACTGGGAACTACACCAAGTTCAGAGATGAACTTCCTGATCCACACAACTTCCTTTTCTGCATGTGAAGTAGCAATATACTCGGCCACTGTAGTAGAATCGGCAACTATTTCTTGCTTGGAACTCTTCCAGCTCACAGCTCCATTGTTTAGGCAAAATACAAATCCTGATTGCGATCTGTAATCATCTTTGTCAGTTTGGAAGCTTGCACCAGAGTAACCCTTTACAACCAGTTCTTCCTCACCGCCGTATACAAGGAACTAATCCTTAGTCCTTCGCCAGTACTTGAGGATGTTCTTTACGACTGTCCAGTGAGCATCCATGGGATCTGACTGGTACCTACTTGTCATGCTGAGTGAATATAATACATCTGGGTGTGTACATAACATAGCGTACATGATGGATCTGATGGCTGATGCATATGGGATCCCATTCATATGCTCCCTCTCATCATAAGATTGGGGACATTGAGCTCTAGAGACGGTGACTCCATGTAGCATGGGGATGTTGCCTCTCTTTGAGTTCTCCATGTTGAACTACTTCAGCACTTTGTCAATGTATGTGCTTTGACTTAGTCCAAGAAGCCTTTTAGATCTATATCTATAGATCTTAATTCCTAGAATGTAGGATGCTTCTCCTAAGTCCTGCATTGAGAAAGTATTCCCAAGCCAAGTCTTAACTTCTCTAAGGCTGAGACATCATTCCCCATCAATAGTATGGCATCCACATACAATATGAGGAATGTGGTCGTGCTCCCACTAACCTTCTTGTACACACAAGGTTCATCTTCATTTTGAATGAAGCCAAACACTTTGACTTCCTCATCAAATCGAAGATTCCAACTCCGAGATGCTTGTTTCAATCCATAGATTGACCTTTGCAGCTTACAGACTTTATTGTCATTCTTTAGATCTATAAAACCTTCAGGTTGTGTCATGTACACATCCTCATTTATATTCCCATTAAGGAATGTGGTTTTAACATCCATTTGACAAATCTCATAGTCATAGTAAGCCGCAATATCAAGCATAATCCTGGTGGACTTAATCATGGCAACTGCAGAAAACATTTTGTCATAGTCAACACCTTGAACTTGTCGGAAACCCTTTGCAACCAATCTACCTTTATAAGTTTGCACATTTCCATCCATGTCAGTCTTGTTCTTGAATATCCACTTGCACCCTATGGGTTTTACCCCTTCAGGTGGTTCCACTAAAGTCCATACTTTTTTGGAGTACATGGATTCCATCTCGGATTTCATGGTCTCAAGCCATTTCTCAGAATCTGGTCCCTCCATAGCCTCTAGATAGGTAGTTGGATCATCATCTATGATCAACTCACCGCCTTCCTGAGTCACAAGGTATCCAAACCTCTCAGGTTCAAGGCATGTCCTACTAGATCTTCGAGGTCCTTGTGTTACTTGAGGAGACTGAGATTCCACAAAACCTTGTGAATCTCTATGTTCTTCTTGTACATCTATTGGTTCAACATTTTCTTGCTGGGCTTGAACCTCTTCAAGCTCTATTTTCCTCCCACTGCTTCCTTTGGAAATAAATTCCTTTTCTAGGAACACAACATCCCTGGAAACAAACACTTTGGTGTTAGTTGGGTGGTATAAGTAATATCCATTGGTCTCCTTAGGATATCCAACAAAATAACATTTATTAGATCTAGGGCCTAGCTTGTCAAGAAACATTTTCTAGACGTATGCCTCACACCCCCAAATCCTCATAAAAGACATATTGGGACGCTTCCCAGTCCATATCTCATATGGTGTCTTTTGAACCGATTTAGATGGTACTCGGTTAAGTGTAAACGTGGTGGTTTCAAGAGCATAACCCCAAAAGGAAATCGGAAGATCAGAAAAACTCATCATTGATCACACCATATCCAGTAATGTGTGATTCCTTCTTTCAGACACACCATTATGATGTGGTGTTCTAGGCGGAGTCCATTGTGATACGATACCACGGACTCACAGAAGGTCCTCAAACTCTTAGCTTAAGTATTCTCCACCTCGATCAGATCGAAGTGCTTTAATACTTTTACCAAGTTGGTTCTATACTTCATTCATGAAATCCTTGAACCTTTCAAGGGTTTCTGACTTATGCTTCATCAGGTACACATAGCCATACCTACCGAAGTCATCAGTGAAGGTAATGAAGTACTGATACCCACCTCTGACATTAGTTCTAAAAGGCCCACATACATCAGTATGTATGAGTCCTAATAGATCACTAGCTCTCTCACCTTTACCTGAAAAGGGAGTCTGGGTCATCTTGCCCAACAAACAAGATTCACATGTCTCTATTGATTCATAATCAAAAGAGTCTAGATAACCATCTTTATGGAGTCTAGAAATGCATTTCTCATTTATGTGCCCTAGACAACAATGCCAAAGATACATTTTGTTTGAGTTGTTGAGTATTTTCCTTTTGGTGTTTACGATATATACATTTGTCTCTAGATCTATCAAGTGTAGACCATAAGACATTGGGGCACTGCCATAAAAGATCTCATCTTTTGAAATGGAACACTTTCCATTCTTAATAAGAAATTCAAAACCATCCTTGTCCAAACAAGAGAGGAAATTATATTCCTATTTATGGAAGGTACATAATAGCAGTTCTTCAACTCTATTATTAGCCCACTAGGTAGAGTTAAGTCATAGGTTCCTACGGCTCTGGCGGCAACTCTTGCCCCATTGGCAACACGTAATTCAACCTCGCCTTTCCTCAAAGGCCTACTTCTCTTAAGATCCTTCACATTTGAACAAATGTGAGATCCACATCCAGGTATCAAGTACCCATGACAAAGAAGTAGTAAAGTTAATCTCTATCACATATACACCAGAAGTAGAGATCTTTATCTCTTGCTTCTTCTTCCATCGTTCCTTCCATCCTCTCCATGTTTTGAGCGTAGAAGATTCTGACATTGGTTTGGCGAGAGAACCCTTCTCTCCCTCACCATTGTACTTATACTTTGTTCCGTTGATCTCCATCAATGAACTATCCTTCTTCTTAAGCGCACATAGAGTGGATTCAAAGGCTACTGGTATATGTGGATTGTACAAAACACTTCTCACAATCCCCAACCAGTTATGGAGTTTATTCTCAATTAATTTGCCCATTTTAAAAGATGATTCTTTTGCCATTCTACAAGAGAAAATTGCATGTGTCAAAACTCCTTTTGATTTGATTTGAATAAAATTTGACAATAGTTAATTAGGCCCTTTAATTAATTACCGCTCCCACTATTTTGATTCAAATTGACAACCCTCACCATCAATTCAGAAGATTGTAGCGTACAATCTCCTAGTGGGTCAAGATCCATATTTCATCAAGTCATGAGTCAGCTTTGGTTGATCACCCACAACTTGACTATTTAGGTAGGCCATCATGTCAATTGCATCATATGCAACTCTTGATGAATGAACATGCACAACACCTTGCCATGAACATTCTATGCCTCTGGGCTTAGACGCTCTAAGAATCACCAGTTAAGTCTAACCCAAAAGCCGACATGGTAAACATGCACCCTGCTTTGGCAAAACCTATATGTTTACCCTTCACACTTCCACGAGATAGATGGCGCACCACGCTTTGGTGTAACCTACTCTTGGTCGATCAGGTTTTTTATGTGTGTCGCTAATGGAAGGCGTAAAAGACTTAATATTTAGATGAGGGATTTAGTTTTTATAGGTACATATACATATCCAATCACCATAATATAGTAAGTATCGTATACATGCTATATCCCACAAAAAACATGTGAAACGATAAAAGCAATGATTATGGCCATCCTAATGTGATTCCTCGAGCCAAGAGGAATCACAGTCATCTAGGTTCACATCACATGCAACCTATACAGGATGAACTCTGTGCTTCGCCATTCTAGGTTTGATCAACTCATCTCCATGATTGATCGGCTCGCCATCAGGCTGGTCGGTTGGGTGCCACCAGTCGATCGACTGGCACCTCCAGCCGATCGGTTCACTGGTCGTCATGCATCTCCATCAGGCTATCACCTGCTCGTCTCGCTCCTCAAATTAGTTGTCATAATGTATGTCGTTCTTTGACATAATAGGAAATAAAAAATATCCTATTTTACTTTTGAAAAAGGAAACCCTGAGTTACATTCATGGGGAGCAAATGTAGGAAAGAAATCTTGAGTTATCTCGAGTTACATCAGGAATAGGATATAGAGAATCGGTGTGCAGATCGAGATGCAAGCAACCACATTCAACCAAGCACACATACATAGGGTTTATTAGCCATAATCATGTTGTACATCCACCACAAAACGTGTTTAAGGGTGACACGTATCGAGTGCATTCATATTACATATCATATATGTATAGAGGGATTTGTGGAGTTAGGATTGGACATGCATAAAGCCAATTGTATTTGCATCATATGCAATAAATAAAGGTGACAAACCAAAATCGATCATATTGATAATCCTAAAGCATAGAGCAGTTAGCGTGGCTCTGATACCACTGTAGGGTTTTAGGGGAGACAGAGAAGGCAGCGGAAACAAAAATTTCTTCTCCCAAACCCAGAATAAAGGAATCATGTCAACGTCTATACAATAGGAAGTATGGTTTGTAGAGGCGTACCTTGACTTGAGGCTTGCTCAGTGACGTTACCTCGCGGATTACGTGGTCTTCACCTCCGGTCTTGGATGGTGTCTTTGCAACTCCTGGTCTCACCGGGACTGTCAGGATTGACAGCTGTCCTCCGAGCGGTAGAAGTCTCCCGCCTCTGTAGTCGTCCACACTGACTGCCTGGAACTCTGATCTCCTTGTCCCACAAGGAATTGGAAGGATTCGTACCCTCCTGTCGGCATACTAGTCACTGACACACTCTCCTACAACCAGTTGCCTTTCTGCAGTTGTCTTTCCCTTGTTGTGCCTCCCTTATCATGTAGCACTTGCTCGGGCTCTCTCGGTTACCAAAACCAGAGAGAACGACAACTTTGCAGAGTAACTGATGTTCTGAGTTGTACTTTGAGAAGATCCCAATACCCCTATATATATAGGAGGGTCATGGGATAGGATTCTCTACCCCGAGCAATGTGGGACTAAACAGGAGTAGAAGGGTTTGAGATTTTCCATAAAACAACCAACTCCGCCAGCTGAACCAATCATTTCAACCCTGAAATGGTCGTTTGGTGACCTCAACCGATCAGTTCACACCTGAACTGATCGTTTGGGACACTTGAGTCGATCGATTCACTTCTGAGCCGGTCGGTTCCTGGTCCTGGTCCAACTCAAATTGACTTTCATATTTGTTTCTGATTAATCAAATATTAATCCTTGTCCAAATTGAATGTGTACAAGTGAAACAAATTGTATTTGCAAAAATAGTCCTCTGACTTTCCAAACTATCTCGGTTGGTTACATGAGCCGGCCGGTTCAACAATTGAGATGATCGTCTCATTGATACATGAGTCGATCATCTCACCAGTTGATCCGATCAGTTCACCAACCTGAGCCGATCGGTTCATCACATGAGCCAATCAGTTGGAAGTGCAGACTGTACAAAATCAGTCAATTCCAGTTTCAATCGATTTGATACTCTAATCAATTGGTCCAACACCTTGAACACTATGATTTTGAGCTATCAATCAACTGAGTGTTTAATTGAACTACTAAACTCCTTTAGTAATCAATCTAAACATCATTTGTGGAAAAACTCCTCTTCCAGGTTAAATCCTATGTGTGTGACCCTGCAGGTCCATTTCACGTTGGTAGTGAAAGTCCATAACATTTATGACTTCACAAGCAAAGAGTGGTGCCTAGTTGCACATCAGTGCTACCCAAGTGAAATAGAAAGTTGAAGAACAACTTTCAATCCTACAATCTGTGAATGGTGCTACAGCGAATGTATAATTCCTTTAACACTAATGTCCTGAATGAACTCAAGGCATGGTATAGTCATCCTTTCAACGTTCATCCATTTCCTTGATCTCAGAGTAGACTGGGTGAGATGTGTGTGACATCAATATCACATATTGATTCACACATGCATGAGCATGCCTTTCTCAATCCTACTCATCAAGTGGCCATGGACATTAAACTCCCTTAGGAGGGACAAATCCCATATCTATCACTCACCCCTCAAAAACCCCATGTGTCAAAGCCACCCAATCATCACCTTTATAACAACCCATGTTTCAGGACTGTGTTTGATGATGTCAAAGTGTACCCAACGACATTTGTTGAGTGTAGTGATTTCAGGTCAAAGAATCACATTCACCACCATCACTGCGAGAGCTGACTGTGACTACCAAAACATGGTTCCATGTGTCACTCTCACGGTGGGTCTGTCCGGTACACTTGTTCTCTAACAAGTACCTCTGTGCTTGGTTTGATATCACTATATCATGACTAATGAGATCATGTCATCCACCAACACACAATCTAGTCTTTAGTGTTATTGATGTCTATGGTTATTTCCACAATAACAACCGACTAGGGACTAAACAAGAATGTATACTCTTAACATCTGTATGATCTCATCGTTTAGGTCCTCAACCCAAAAGCATACATCATCGAGTAAAACAATTCTTTAGACATCTATCATGTTACACTATCATCTCAGAAATAGTCAAAACATATAGATCGGAAATTGCCTTTATTATTATTCAAATCATTTACAAAGTATCCCATTACAATCATCACATGACTTGGTCTATGGGCATACATACCAACACACTTATGATGTCACAGGCAAAGAGAAGCATCTAGAAACACATCATTGCTAGCCAAGTAATTTTGAAAAATTGGAGAACAATTTGAACCTACAATCCATGATTAGTTTTATTGTGATCGTATAGTCCTTTGTCTCTGATATCTGGATTGATCTCGAGGCCTGCAATCATCATCCTCTCAACATTCAATCCATGTTCCTTGAACTAGAGCAGACTATCTGAGATGCATGTGAGCTCACATATCACATATTGGATCACATGAGTATGGCAGTGCAGTTCTCAGTATCACTTACCAACATGCCATGGATATCAATATCATGTAGGAGGGACAAATCCCATCTACATCACTCACACTCAATCCCCATGTATCATAGTGCACCTGAGCACCACATTTATGGAAACACTTATTTGGGATCATGGTGTATGATGTCAATGTACACGAATGACATTTGATGAATGTAGTGACTTCAGGTCTAAGAACCACAATCACCACTATCACTATGAGAGTTGATTCTGACTACCATTATGTGGTCTCCATGTATCACTCTCATGGTGGGTATGTCTGATACATTGTTCTCTAACATTTACATGTGTGCTTGACTTGATATCACATATCATGACTAATGAGATTCTATCATCCGTCAACACACACTCCAGATTTATGTATGACTTTTGTCTATTTTGCTTCCATGGTATATCTGACTAGGGACATAATAAGAATGTCTATACTTTTATCATATGTATGATCTCATCGTTCAAGTCACATACTTGAAGACATACGTCATTGAGTAACATCATCTTTAGACATCTACTTATGTCTGTGTCATCATCTCATGACTAAGACAAACATCATAGATGGAATTACCTTTATTATTACAAAATTAGGTATTTAATGTCATATTACAATCATCAGATGATTGGCTCTCTGGGCATACATACCAATAGACCCCCCTACAGATGTGCTCATGAAATTCCCTAATTTAGAGCTTCAAAAAATCTCAGTCATCTACAACTACATGTCACTACAGTGCAGCCAGTGCATTACTTTTGGCCATGATTTGAGATGATGCCCCTTCATGAGCAATGTTTCTAGAAACAAGGCATCCAAATGATACTTGTGACAACCCTAGGCCCCAGCATGAGGCTTCAATACAACAACCGTGTAGAGGTAGATATTAAGGAAGTCTGAAAGTGCTCAGCAGCAAGCACACTAGGCATCCCTGTCTTCTCAAACATTCAACCATGGTGGAGACATGACAGAAGGTAGTTTTACTATAGCATAGAGTGCGGTGATGGAAGAAGCCATGGCAGCGTCACCCTAGGAAGGGTTTGATATTGCAAACCCTAACCCTAGCCGCAATCTCACATCAGAATCGGATAGCCCTATCTAAGTGAATTAAGGACTATTGGATCTAGGGCTAGGGGGGATGAATTAGAAGATGAATTTATCATAATCAAAAATGTTTCAAGTCACTCATATGAGAGGGGTGGACTAGATGGCCCAAGGGTTGAACCGACTATTGAGGCTGAAGTGGACACAAGAGAGTGAGTCGAGTCTAAGAAGAGCAACCCATGATATGTGTTTCCCTCTCCCAGAACGAGCCTGACTAGCCTCAAGCTATCAAAGAGGATACAAGATGCAGGTGATCGCCCACCATCTGAGAAGATTTAGTCATTAGTCCATGTCCTCCTTGCCCAGAACCATGAAAATACACCATTTGGATTCCCTCTTCTGGGGTTGGAGTGGTGTACCAAGCGATGAGTAGATAGGAACTGGCGATGAAGTTGTATATATAGACCTCCCAGAAGATATGTTGTCAGGTTGTTGGTGTTGGATCTGGATAACAAGTAAAGCTGTAACCAAAGTTCACAACCTCAAACTTTTACTAATGTCTACCGCTACTTGGAATGTTAAACGTTCATGTGAGATAGAAAAGAGGAAGGTTCTTGCCTTGAGATTACAAGGTGTGTCAATAGGGATCTTCTCCAAGACAAAGATCCACATCGACAATGATGGTATGATCCCTATCAATGTTTCTGATGGGCTGCTCATCCATATATAATATGGAAACTAGTTGGAAACCTAGAATATTTATTGAGGTTGGAGCCCACATATATGGATAGTCACCACACTTATCTGGTCTCCCCATATGATCGTGGTGACATGCGAGAATATCTGGGGGTTAATTGTGACGATCTCAACAATCTATTTCAAACACCACACGCAGCAAGGCTTGTGGGATGAGCTGGTGGGGCTAGAACCACAACACCTTGGCTATTGGTGGGTGATTTTCATGTCGTGTTTAAGGAAAGAGAAAAGGTTGGTGGGTAGGATATTTCAAGGAAGTTCATGACAGAATTCAACCATATCATTGTGACAACGGGCTCTTAGATATCCAAGCAATGGGGTGCCCTCAAATGGTCAAATCGATAGGACGTTGATAGATGTATCGTGTGTTGGCTGGATCAAGCCTTAGTCAACAATGTTTGTATGGGCCATTTTTCAGGTTCCTTCTTCAAACTTTCCTTTTCCCATCTCAGTGATCAATGAATTCTCTCTATTTTCCTGTTTGGGAAATAATGTAACTAGAAACGTCCTTTCCAAAGGCTGAGCTATTGGCTGGATTGGGAAGGGCTTGACTATATTGTTTCCAATTTTTGGAGTGTGCAGGTGAAGTGTAACCCCTTGTACCAAACCATGAAGAAGCATATGTTGCTTAAAGAATCCCTCAAGTGGAGGGTGGGGGAGGAAGTGAACATGAAAAACCTTTGAAAGGAGGTAGACAAGGAATTTAAATACATTGATATGACGTTGTAGACTAACCCAGTTGATGTAGAGATAATAGAGGTGGAACATGCCCTCTGTCTAAGGTTGTATTAACTTGAAAAGTGAAGTGTATTTTTCTATAAAATAATTAGGGTGTTGTGGCTCAATGAGAGTGAGAAAAACATAGTCTTCTACTAGGGGGATATTAAGATGAAGAAAATGTATCACGCAATCCATTTTACGGTGGATGATTTAGGGGCACAAGTCCACACCCAAGAAGAAGTAGAGGGTGAGGCGGTCTACTTCTTTAGTAAACTCTACACTCCAAATTCATCATTGACACTGCAACTGATGTTGGATCTGGAGAACACCATCATGGGGAACAAGTAGAGTCACTATGCTAACCATGCACTAACACCAAAAACAAGGAACCCTCTGGGTGATCAATATGGACTTCTCCCATGGGCCTGATAGCTTCAATGCTAAGTTTTCCAACATTACTAGAGTTTGATCGGTAGTAACATGTGCAATGTCATTAGGTGGCTCTTGAAGGGTGATAACATGGTCTATCAGGTGAACCATTCCTTCCTTGCCTTAATACTAAAGATAGGGGGAGAAACTCTCTTAGGAACTTCATGCCCATAGCTTGTTGTAGCATCCTCTACAAGATGTTTGCCAAGATCCTGGATTGAAAGACTAAAAGGAATTTTGGGTAGCATCATCTCAAGGAATCAAGGTGTCTTCATACCAGGATGGAGTATCACAGAATGCTCATACTTGGTAGGTAAGTTCCTAATGGGCTTTGATTGCGTGAGAACATCACCAAGGGAATGCATGAAGATGAATATCTTAAAGGTGTAGGACCATGTGTCTTGGTATGCCTCGTGGGAGCTCCTACATAGATTTGGCTTCCCTCACATCTAGATTGAAAGGATGAAATAGTGTAGAGACTTTCTCATTCTCACTTTTGATCAATGGTTTGTTGGTGACTCTTTTTAACATATTCAAGGGTCTTCTCCAAGGATAGACCATGTCTCCTTTACTCTTTATTGTTTTCATGGAGTACTTGTTCCTTTTGTTGAGGGAGGGTGAACAAACATGCACAATAATCCCATCCTCAGTGAAAAAGACCATGGTACTCACTCACATCACCTTTGTTGATGGCGTTCGTATCTTCAAGGAAGTAAAGGAGAAGTGGATGAGGGGAATCTAATCCATCTTAGATGAGGTTGAGCAATTTATAGGTCTCAAGGTCAACCCCATGAAGTCAATGTTCTTTTTCTCTAAGTCAAAGGTAATACTCTGGATAGAGTTAAGGAAATTCTAGGTTTTTGGAAAGTGAATTCCCTTACGAGTACATTGGGTTCTTGCTTGCTAGAAAGAATTTGATGACCTAGCATTTTAGGCCTTGTCTGGATCTAGTATGCTCTATGATCAACAAATGGCCACATGATCATATTTCCTTTGCATGATGGGGAGAGCTTACCCAATCATGCATCCAAGGCTCGTCAACTTTTGGGTGATGCAAGACCACATTCTATTCATGAATCAGGAATGGATGGAGCATGAGATAATAGAGTTGATGTGGGGAGGGTATATGCATCACATGAGTATGGAACTTCTAGTATTACTGAAGGAGGAAGGGGATTGGGTCTCAAAAGGGTGAATGACATTGCAAGGTGTGCCTATCTTAGTTTACTCATCTGGATTTATGCTAAAGCTGAGTTGTTTTGGATGATCTAGCTTAGGAGAAGGTACTGCTCCATCTTCATTGACCCGAAGGAAATGAGATAGGACTACTTTGATGTCTGGAAATACATGGCATGATCATAGGCCAAGCATAATGCTCTATTTAATACATCTGTAAAAGGCCCTATCTCCCTAGAGTAAGATTGAAAAAAACCTTGGGAAGCCATTAGGCCTTGCAAACCCCCTTGCATCATAGGAGGCATCTTCCAGGACAAGGAACTCGTCCTAAGACAGAGTTGTGTTATCTTTAGGGCTTAACTTTTCATGGTAGTGAATGGTTCCCAAACTAGGTGGATTTATGTACCTTCTATGGCAAAGAATAAGATATTGGCACATGTTTTTCTCCTACCCCATTTCTTCTTATGTATGACTAATCTTTTCTTGGTGTGAGCTTGCATCCATAGGGTCACAGACTGAAGGATACAGTAAATGAAATCATGAGGATGAAATGATGCAAGCAATGGAGAAGTCTAGTTGTACTAGCCTGGACTAGCTCTTCTACTTCACGTGGAAGCATCATAACAGACAACAAGTCCTAACCACATATGAGACTTGTGCTCTGATAGCCAAAGCTATCTACAACACAAAAAGAATCAGATGGTGGAAACCACACCTCCCTACTAAAGTACCTAGAGCATAGGACCTCCTGATCTAAAGTCCCACATGGGATTGGCCCATTTCTTATCTTGTTTCACTATTGTTGGCATTTGTATGTTGATGATCTTTTACATTTGAGACAGTAGAAGTCTATTTACCTTTTTGGACGAGTTTACTCATTATTTCTATAAAGCTATAGGGATATCTAGTTGTGAGTGGCATACTTAGTGTCATAACCCCATTTTTCTCAAATCATGTAATTAGATTTATAAATCTTCTTTTAAGAAATAAATGAAATCAATGTTTGATTTAGTGGTTTGATTTGAATGAATTTCGTGTATGATAGCCTTGTATGTTTTCTTAATGGGCCTTACTAGCTATTAAGCCCAATTAAAAGGGAAAAAAAGGAAAAGGAATCCTATTGGATAAAGATATAAACAAGAAAATAGATAAAAGAATAATAATAATATAATGGAATTTCGAGATATTAAGGTTCCTTGAGGTTCAAGGAACTCAGGATAATAATATAATGGCAAAGGAAATAGAAAATATGTGGAATATATGAATAATTAAGTGTTAACTTGCAACTGAAGAAAAGGAATCGTTTTCTTTAGATAATGATCCCAATTTTTGTCTGATGATAGATTAAAGCATAAATGAGGTCCCCTTAAAATTTGAATTAAAAAGGAGCTATATTTTGGGAGTTATTGCTTTTTCAAATTATCCTCAAATATGAATTTAATTTGGAATTAGGAAAGTATTTCCCTTTGATCAGTTGAGAGCGAAGGATGTGGGCCGTTGGATCTTTATCCAACATGCACCACTCATCGTCTAAGTCCCAACGGGACACAGACTCTGGCTGGTTCAGGGGAACTTTCCCCTTCAACTTTCTCAATTTTGAAGCAATGAATCGATTAAATAATAAGTCCATCAGATTCGGGAGATCTTTCCGAAGAATTTAGACCCAAGATTTAGGGGCTACCGTCTACGAGGGAAGAAACCCCCAAACACAGGACTCCTAGAACCTAGCCCTATATAAGGGAGGGCGCTTGAGGGTACCAGTGTCCCTAAAAACCATCCCCATCGCTGCGGAGTGCGGCGATGAGTGGAACGACACTTTCAATTTTCGATTCTAACATAACCCACCCCCTCTATAACCTGCAAGTCACGGTGGTGCTCCACCAACGCGTTCGTAGTGAAGGTCGGGCTAGATCGTGCAATTGAATGGTGCATCGAGTTCGGATGTTGACAACGAAGCTTCGTAGCTTCTCAGTTTTCCTGTTGGTGGCCTAGAGTTCGAGGTCAACTTGTGAGTTGACCACGGTTCATCGCTCAGACGAAGGTAGACGACGACCCTCCGCCATTCGATCATGGTCCACGGTGATCTCAGGTTGGATCCAACGCTCTGGAGCGCGAGCGGCTATTGTTAGGTGTGCGCAACTGAGACTGTCAGATCCGAGGAGCGGACCACCGATCCACAGATCGAGAAGCCACCTATTTTTAGATTTATGTTCATCTTTGCTTGCTTGATTGGGTTTCCCTACTTAATTGATTCAGTCACCAAAACTACCATTACAGGTATGTGGTTACGCTTATGACTATTCCGAATTAGTTTTCTGAGGATTTTATCGATGTTTCCATCATGGCTTGAATTAAACTGTTGGATGAATTTAATTCATGCAAACTATAATGTGGATATGACTATCACCTAGGATATGTGCCTACTAACTCAAATCCTAATCCCCTCTATAGCTTGATAGACTGACCTAGTACATGGCTACCTATGGGGTAGGTCCATCAGGTCATTGAATGACTTAGTACATGGCTACCAATGGGGTAGGACCATCAAGTCACCATGAGTCAGGGATTGGGCTACTTTTGGGTAGGGCCATGCGACTCCATAACCCTAAGTATTAGCTACCTGTAAGGTAGGACCATGGGGGTAAGGATCTACCATATGAGAGAGGTAGTATCCATGTCCACTGTAGGGACATCACAGAGATAGGGGATGGGTAAGGATTGAGTAGGTATTGCTTAAAACGTAATCTTGGATGTTAAATGATAATTGGCTAATTACATTGCTATCATAGTTGCACAATTTTTGTAATTCCCCACATACCAGCTTTATGTTGACCGACGTTTTGTTTGTCGGCTTTTAGGTACAAACCCAAAAGGACAAACAGTAAATTATCACATTGTGAACACATGAATTAAAGTGCAAGGAGGATTAGTTAGACTAGAATTCATAAGTGGATAGAAGTTTAGAAATCCAAACTTTTCAAAGGTATGCAAAATTTTATTTATTACATCTTTTCAGTATAGTCTGGTATAGTTTGATAATTATTAATGTTTATTTGTCGAACCTTGATCCAGAAATTGGGATAACGGCTCTGACCTCCTGGTCTCCCTTAATTGGGGGTTATTGGAAGGCGGGGTCATTACATTTGGTATCAGAGTCAATTCCCCTCCAGTAGGTGGGGCCCACATGGGCATGTTAGTCTTTGAGTCGTGCGGTTCACGCATGTTGAAAAGGGCTATCCAAGTTGATGGAGCCGCCCATGCACTGGTACTGTCCAGGCATGTTGGAAAGGGCTATCTGAGTTGATGGAGCCGCCCTTGCATTGGTAGCCGTGATTGGGAGCTGAGTGTACATGGGCCATTTGGGTCAACACTGAAACGGGGAATGATTATGAGGTCTTATAGTTGAGCCTTGACAAGGACGTCAAGAGTCTAAGTGGGGGAGATTGTAACGTCCCAGGATTTGAGGCCTTTGATAAGATGGTCTTAAAAGGAATGATTGAACTACCCATATCACCGAGGTGCACCTCCTTTTCTGGAAGCCCATCACTAAAGAACTCCACAGTTAAGTGTGCTCAGCTTGGAGTAGTATTAGGATGGGTGACTAGTCGGGAAGCTAACCTCGGCTTGTGCGTGAGTGAGGAAAAAGTACGTAGTTAAGGCTAGTAGTGGTCTATGGGGCCATTCATCATTCCTAAAACTCTACTAGAGCCCTAGGGCAGTGGGTCGGTGCATTACAAATGGTATCAGAACAATCATACATAGAGATGAAGGGCTTGATGAAGAAGCCACATATTTGTCTTTCATTGGGAATAGACGAAGGGATTAGATTCAAGAATCATATATGGGTTCCTGAAGATTCACTGTTGAAGGAACGTATCCTACAAGAGGCCCATGGTTCTAAGTACACGGTGCACCCGGGAACTACTAAGATGTTCAAGGACATGTAGAGGTTTTTTTGGTGGCTAGGAATGAAGAGAGATATTGCGGCATATCTGGCCAGTTGTCTTACGTGCCAAATGGTGAAGGCTGAACACCAATGACCCGGTGGACTGTTATAGTCTATAGAGATTCCAGAATGGAAATGGGAGCATATCACCATGGATTTTGTGGTGGGTCTACCTCAGACTAAGAAAGGTCATTACGCTATATGGGTTGTGGTAGATCTCCTTACCAAGTCAGCACACTTCCTTGCCCTGAAGACCACTGCCAAAGTGTCAGACTTAGTTGAGTTGTATATCAGAGAGATAGTACGTTTACATGGCGTACATGGTTCCATCATCTCCGATAGAGACCCAAAGTTTACTTCCAAGTTGTGGAAGCAAGTTCAAGAGGAACTTGGTACAAGGTTGAAGTTCAGTATCGCTTATCACCCCCAGACAGATGGTCAGTCAGAAAGGACAATCCAGACCTTAGAGGATCTACTGAGAGCTTGTGTGCTCGATTGGGGTGGATCTTGGGAGTAGTACTTACCTTTAGCTGAGTTTGCCTACAATGACAGCCATCAAGCCAGTATTGGGATGCCTCTGTATGAAGCTCTATATGGGAGACTATGTTGGTCACCACTTCACTGGGATGATGTTGGTGAAAGGACCTTGTTGAGGTTAGATGAACTCCAAGTGTATGCTGATAAAGTCACTTTGATCAAGCAAAGGCTAAAGAGAGCCCAGGATCGACAAAAGTCATATGCTGATGTGAAGCGGACTGATATCCATTTCACTGTGGGAGAACAAGTTTTTTCTGAAAATCTGACCGCTCCGAGCTATAGCTAAAAATAGAGGAAAGTTGAGTCCCCGATACGTGGGTCCGTTTGAAGTGTTAGAATGGATTGGTGAAGCCGCATATTGTTTGGTGTTACCCCCTCAATATAGTATGATGCATAATGTGTTTCACGTGTCCAATCTGAAGTGATATGTGCAAGATCGAAGCCATGTGCTTAGCATTGAACCCATAGAGCTTCAAGGGAAGCTAACTTATCCTGAGTTACCTTTGCGGATTCTAGATACCAAGGTGAAAGAGCTCGGAAATAAGAATATAGAGATGGTAAAGGTTCTTTGGAAGCACCATGGAGAGGATGAAGCCACATGGGAGCTGAATGCGGACATGGAAAAAGCATATCCTAATTTGTTTGTTTGATTGTTGAATTTTGGGGACAAAATTCCTGTAAGGAGGGGAGGATGTTATAACCCCATTTTTCTTAAATCATGTAATGAGATTTGTAAATCTTCTTTTAAGAAATAAATGAAATCAATGGTTGATTTAATGGTTTGATTTGAATGAATTTCGTGTATGATAGACTTGTATGTTTTCTTAATGGGCCTTACTGGCTATTAAGCCCAATTGAAATAAAAAGAAAAAAGGAAAATGAATCCTATTGGATAAAGGAATAAACAAGAAAATAGATAAAAGAAGAATAAAAGGCTAAGGGATATTTTTTTCCAAAATTGAATTTCGAGATATTAAGGTTCCTTGAGGTTCAAGGAACTCAAGATAATAATATAATGGCAAAGGAAATAGAAAATATGTGGAAGATATGAATAATTAAGTGTTAATTTGTAACTGAAGAAAAAGAATTGTTTTCTTTAGATAATGATCCCAATTTTTTCCTGATGAGAGATTAAAGCATAAACGAGGTCCTCTTAAAATTTGAATTAAAAAGGAGCTATAATTTGGGAGTTATTGCTTTTTCAAATTATCGTCAAATATGAATTTAATTTGGAATTAGGAAAGTATTTCCCTTTGATCAATTGAGTGCGAAGGATGTGGGTCGTTGGATCTTAATCCAACAGGCGCCACTCATCGTCTAAGTCCCAACGGGACACGGACTCTGGCTAGTTTAGGGGAACTTTCCCCTTCAACTTTCTCAGTTTTGAAGCAATGAATCAATGAAATAACAAGTCCATCATATTCAGGAGATCGTTCCGAAGAATCTAGACCCAAGATTTAGGGGCTACCGTCGATGAGGGAAGAAACCCCCAAATGTAGGACTCCTAGGAACTAGCCCTATATAAGGGAGGGCGTTCGAGGGTACCAGCATCCCTAAAAACCATCCACATCACTGTGGAGTGTGACGACGAGTGGAACAACACTTTCAATTGTCGATTCTAACCTAACCCACCCCCTCTACAACCTGCAAGTCATGGCGGTACTCCGACGATGTGTTCGTAGTGAAGGTCGGGCTAGATCGCACAATTGAATGGTGCATCGAGTTCAGACATTGATAAGGAAGCTTCATAGATTCTCAGTTTTCCTTCTTGTGGCCTAGAGTTCGAGGTCAACTTGTGAGTTGACTGTGGTTCATCGCTCAGACAGAGGTAGACGATGACCCACCACCATCCGATCATGGTCCACGGTGATCTCAGGTGGGATCCAATGCTCCGGAGCGGGAGCGGCTATTATTAGGTGTGCGCAACCAAGACTGTCAGATCCGAGGAGCGGACCACCAGTCCAAAGATCGAGCGGCCACCTATTTTTAGATTGTTGTTCATCTTTTCTTTCTTGATTGGGTTTCCCTACTTAATTGATTCAATCACCAAAACTACCGTTACAGGTATGTGGTTACACTTATGACTATTCCGAATTAGTTTTCCGAGGATTTCATCGATGTTTCCATCGTGGCTTGAATTAAACTATTGGATGAATTTAATTCATTCAAACTATAATGTGCATATGACTATCACCTAATATATGTGCCTAATAACTCAGATCCTAGTCCCCTCTATATCTTGATAGATTGACCTAGTACATGGCTACCTATGGGGTAGGTCCATCAGGTCATTGAATGACTTAGTACATGGCTACCAATGGGGTAGGACCATCAAGTCACCATGAGTCAGGGATTGGGCTACCTTTGGGTAGGGCCATGCGACTCCATAACCCTAAGTATTGGCTACCTGTAAGGTAAGACCATGGGGGTAAGGATCTACCATATGAGACAGGTAGTATCCATGTCCATTGTAGGGACAACATAGAGATAGGGGATAGGTAAGGATTGAGTAGTATTGCTTAAAATGTAATCTTGGATGTTAAATGATAATTGTATAATTACATTTCTATCATAGTTGCACAATTTTTGTAATTCCCCACATACCAGCTTTATGCTGACTGACGTTTTGTTTGTCGGTGTTTTAGGTACAAACCCAAAAGGACAAACAGTAAATTGTCACATTGTGAACACATGAATTAAAGTACAAGGAGGATTAGTTAGACTAGAATTCATAAGTGGATAGAAGTTTAGAAATCCAAACTTTTCAAAGGTATGCAAAATTTTATTTATTACATCTTTTCAGTATATTCTGGTATAGTTTGATAATTATTAATGTTTATTTGTCGAACCTTGATCCTGAAATTGGGATAATGGCTCTGACCTCCTGGTCTCCCTTAATTGGGGGTTACTGGAAGGCAGGGTCGTTACACTTAGCTAGTTTGGGGTGTTTACACACAACACAACATAATACTCCCATTTAGGATTGTGTTTCTCCTATACATGGTGGTGAACCAAGCACCTCGTGTGATACTTTTTGTATTTCAAGGGGCTTTAGTCCTTCATCGATTATATTAGACAAAACTCCAGTGGTTGCAACTCCAAAGGGGATGGTGAGCTATGACTCCCCTACTAAAATCGGGAAACATGGTATAGGGATCCCCCCATACAGTCAAAAGCATGGAGGTTGTCATCCTGAGAAACTATCATGTTGGCATTAGCGATGGCGGTGTGCTAGCATATGGCTGCCAGTCACACACCATGCAGTTGGTTGCAGCGGCTAGTGGCAAGCACCATTGCGGCTGATTGGCTTTTGAGGTTGGCTGCACACACTACTATGGTTGGCCAGTAGTGGTGGGCAGGACATTGGGTGAGAAGATTAAGAAAGAAGAAGAAGAAGAAGAAGAAGAATGACATTGGGAGAGAAAAGGAGGTTGCTTTTGGAAGCTAGACGGTTGATCTTGATTAGAATCAGGACTACAGAGATTCATATATATAGTCTTGTCTCAAGGTATGATGTACCAAAGATAAAACATCACATAAACTACACTAATTCTAATGTGCCAGAGTGGAGTAAGACCATTTAGCTAATACAAGGGAAAAATTATAAAATACCACCAATGGAATTTGTTCTATGAATGTGATTTTATACATTCTTCTTGTTTTTAATTTCATAATGAAACATGTGCACTCCAAATATTATCTTTTACTACACCAAAATTTTGCTACAAAATTAAATGTCTTAATGGCGTGTTTTGGCCATGTTTATATGGTCTATAACCTATTTAAGATCCTAGTATATGTATTCACAAGCCCACTAGGGGAACAAAGTGTCTAGAAATACATTAACATGTAGCTTACAAAATGGTTACATAAACAAGAAGAAAAGACATAAATGTAAGATCCATTACCCTTACATAAGTTCGTAATTCCTTTTGCTTAAATTAGTTACACCTCAAAGTCTAGATTTATAACTTTGTATAGAAATTGTGTCTCTTTCTTGATCTTTGTGAATAGACATGTATGCAATCATATGTACGCTCCAATATGTCACATATTATTTGATCATGATGAGTAGGTACCATTTCCTTTTCCTCTATCTTCTTAGATTTCTTTTGTACCATACATAATGAACACATGTAATTAGTGCCTACAATTCAAAAGGAATGTCACCTTCTTTGTACAATCAACCTTGATCAGGCTTTGTTGCAAATTTTAATTACTTTTGACATGTAATTTCAATTGATATCTCACTCCAAAGGTATTTCCATATCTTACGAAGACCAAAGAAATGTTTGGTAGATTTTTCATCTACCTTGCACATTGTACCCAAAGCTATTATGTTGGGTTTTCACCTACTTATCCTATCTAGTATAGGTAAATAGTCTTTATGGACTATAAATGTCATGACACTCCATCTTGGTACATGCATATTTTTTCCATAAATGAGTTGTTGCATCATCATTTGGCAAAACTTGTCTGTAGTGATTCCACATATCTTCATATGAATCATAATTTAATTTTGGCAAAACTTTCACCATTTCCCTCCATGTAGTAGTGAAATCCCATTATGTTTGGTTTGTTGTGTTAGATCAATTTCATATTGATCCCTAATCCATGTAATCTATGTGTTTTTTCATAGATCAAGTTCTAAATCTTGTAAGAGTGTGGTAGTCAATAAACTCAGATAAAATATGTAAGATCAAACCACCCTCATTCAGTGGAAATAATTGTTTTTTCTAGCTAGCTTGGTGGATTTAGCTCCCCAAAATGAAGTTATCCAAGATAATTTCCATTTTTGTTAAGAAATATTCTATAATTTCATCATGCTTTATCCAACATTTTATGATACTCATTACATAAATTTATCAATAAGAGTCTACAAACTGTAACATACCCAAGCCTAGCACTTTGACTCTAGAAATCCTATTCTCATTATTAGGATATTAGAATGTTTGATCTTTCAAATTTTATCAAATAAGGATAAAGTTATTTCTTAATGAACATTGTTGATGCATATCACATATTTCGTGGCAATAGGTTCTGTAATCAACACCACATATCATAATACATTCATATTAACACAACAACTTAATTATGTGTTAAAATGTAAGTAAATTCATTAAATATGTCACATATGTTCCTTTGGCGAACTAAAATGTACATAATGTCCAAAATATGTTTAGTAAGAGATATACTGTGCTTTGTGATAACAATTCTTATTCCCATGACCATAAATTTAAAAAATGTGTCATCTAAAATAAATATTGATTCAATGAATAAAGATGTTAAATGAGTACATATTTTTAATTAAATATAAAAAGGATATACTTCCCTTGTGAGTAGAAATTTTTTGAAGGATCATAATAACCAAATATAATAGCACAATATACGTTATGATAATATTTATTTAAATGATACTAAAAACATCTTCATATATTAAATATCCACTAAACAATCTAAAAGTAAGAACTAATGTTAAACTTGGATTTGTCATGTATTAGTTAGTCCATTTTTTATATTTCACATCAATTGGAAAATTATAAGTTGACATAAATTATTTTATATAATTAATTTGGATGATATTATAAAAGGACACAAATATTTTAAGTAACTTATTAAACAATTTCAAAATAGGAAATATATATTAAATTTGTATTATACACATCATAATTAGACTACATGTCAAAATTATTTTGTGTAGTTAATGTTTGTTTCCTTATATAAAATATAAAACAAAGAACAAACATACCGGTATATAAGGAAACATTGTTTCTTTAGTTGGGTTATAATTTCCTAAAGATTTCCTATCACGCTGCATTATACATCCGAAAGATAAAACCGGTCATACAACAATCCGATGACATTCTTAATTCTATTATATCTCTTGACTCCTTTCTCTATATGCAACCTTATTAAGTCAGGTGCTATGTCGAAGGTTTCTCATGATTTCCTCTTCTCTTCTCCATTCCCTATTTTCCCCTCCATCGTGAGCATGAAGCAACACCTCCTACCACCATGATTCCCTCTTTTCAAAGCATCATGCTTGCAGTGCACAACCATACTCCACTTGATTCGACATCTATCCTTAATTTTTTCCCTCACGTTTAAGGACTATTCAGAGAACTCCATGAAAATACACAGTGACTTGTGCAAAAGATCTAAGAGTACCTACAAGAAGCTACAACCACCAAAACCATTGAACTACAACTCAAAGAGTTTGGACAATGTAGACAACCTAGATTCATGGACATTGGAAACTAGAACCAAACCCTCAATCTTCCTTAATCCATTTGACATTCCATAGATGTTTTGAAGCCAACTATTGATATGTGTTCGTGTCTTTTCTTTAATAACGATCAAGAATACGAAGATCTTAATCCATGTGACTAGTCGATGGTTAACCTTGTTTGTGACCAGAGAAGATCACAAGTCTATTTGGCTAAGGCTAGTTTCAAACCAACTTGTTAAAGATCCTGCCTTCATCTCCAGGGCAATATATCAGTATCCTTTTGTTGTAGTTTGACTTCACTAAGAGTTTTTTTAAGTAAATAAATGAAAAGAAGAATTAAACATTGATATCCTGATTTATATAATATATAATGAATATAGGTTTTGGTGTGACCATTGTCCTATTCTGGTGGTGGATTGGATATTTATTCTTTCAACTAAGGTATGTTGCATTCTATATTATTCTTTTTAAGCAATCACCTATTTTTCCTCTCTCTCTCTTGGTCTTATGGACATTAGAATGCACAATCTATCCCTTTTTTGAAAATTTAATTCATGTAAAAGATTGTATCTTGATTCTAATTTTGATCATCTTAATTTGTTATATATTCTTATTGGACTCTTACTTATATCTTATTCATCTTAATCCTTGTGAAATCCTAATTTTCAAGTTGCGGACTTTTTTATCTTGTAAAGCATCTTATTGTGGAAATGATTATATATTTATTTAGGGGTCCTCTGACCCCACATGATAATTGTTGGATGTTCATCCTATTATTACAGTTTGACTAAATTATTACTTGCCTTTCCATATTCAAGTGTGTGCTTAGACTAGTTTTATTTCTTGTGGTATACATGTGTACAACCATATATATAGGGTGTGCTTTCTCTGCCTCGAGTGTTCTTTTCTACTCATTATTTATACAGGGGTGTGTTGTTTCTGCCTAGGGTTCATTATCTCCACCCAATATTTTTAGACTGAGATCCTACAGTGTCTCATCCCTTCTTGAAATAACTTTCGTCTATGATTGTTTGCATGCACTGCTTATGATATTATTATGGCATTGTTTTAAGGCAAGAAAAATATATTCTTAATTATCATTTTATTTGAAATTCATATTCTTTTGATACTTACTTGGGTGGTAATTTCCTCTTCTATGGGAAGCCTTGTTATACTTGATGTCCTTGTTCCTTATATTGCTCAATCCATATTTTATATGCACATACCAATGTTTTTGCTTATAACTTCCATTTTTGTCTTCTCTTCTGGGGGGTGCTTCGAACCCCATGTGTAGGACTTAGAAAATTAGACATGATGACATGGACCTGCCAGGTGGATCTCTTGGGGAGATACATTTGAGATAGTTGGATATCCCTCTACTTAGATTCTTATGTTATAACTTTCATGTAAACCCTATATCGGAGATTTGATGATGTACTTTTGTAAAAGTGAATATAGCCATTATTTTACTATTCAACTACTATTATTTGGCTATTTTGTATATCATCATTTGAGAAATGAGAAACTTACACCTATTCCAGCATACTTTTTGAGTGTGTTTGGAATAGATGGATTCATTACTCAAATTAAGTAGGGAGTGGATCCACTCTCAGGTCCCACTCCTTAAAATATGGTAGGGAGTGGATCCCCCTTTGGGTCCCACCCCTTACGAGATGGTATCAAAGTCATACTTGCCATATTTTTGACTATTTTAATTTTATCTCCCTAATTAATACCCTTACCTTACATAGTCACTCTCTAAGTGATACGTTTACCCTAGATTGACCTATATTATTTATGAGATGATGCAAGGTCTATATAGGATCATAATAGGTACACACAAGAATCATGATTAGTAAACCTTGATGTGATGAGACCCTGTTAATCACTCCCTATAATCTTGGCTAGTTGTGACCCATATCTTTGGAAGTTATGATTTTTGTCTTGGGATGGATTTGGGTAATGAGGATATAGTGTAGCATGATAAGGCTATCCTAACGTGGAAAAATTGTGACTTGGTTTCTCGTATTGATTTTGGGCCCTATCTTCAGTTTTTAATCGCAAAGTTTTCATATCAAATTATTTTTTCTTATAAAATTATATGTACAAAAACAAAGTTCTATAGGATTTTATCAAGGTTTTCTTAAACAAAGTCATAAGAGATGTGTGAACTATTGATATAGAATGCTGAGAATTAGTTGGAATGGATATCCTAAACCCTATTTTTGCCTATGAAGTATTGACTAGGAATATGTGGCAAGAAATAGATGTGTGGTGTACTTACCCTCCTTACCCCTCTCAGGTGTGGGAAATTGTACCAAGTGAATCTTTGAGATGTGAATCTTAAGGTTGACATGTTAATAACACAAGGACCTAAAATTAAACCCTAGGTGATCATGACCTATTAGTTGGATGAGTGATCTATGAACAACATAAACCCCTAAACTATTCATAACTAAAAGATATATAAGCAGCTCTGGTACTCTGATGTTTCTTAGCTTGGCTTATTAGGCTAAAACTTTTAAGGGGTGGAAGGAAGTTAGTTGGTAGTATAAAGATGGGTGAATTATACGGGAAAATCCTCTTTAAGGGTGGAGTGTTGTAAGATACCCAAACATGGCATCTTGACTCCCAAAATCTTATTCCCTTGATTATGAGATTAGAATGTTTAATCTTTTAAATTTGACCAAACAAGGATAAAGTTACACTTTAATGAACAGTGTTGATGAATATCACAAATTTTGTGGAAATAGGTTCTATAATCAACACCACATTTCATAATACACTCATATTAACATAATAACTTAATTATGTGTTAACATGTATGTAAATTCATTAAATATGTCACATATGTTCCTTTTGCTAACTAAAATGCAAATAGTGTCTAAAATATGTTTAGTAAGATATATAATGTGCTTTGGATAACATTTCTTGTTCCCATGACCATAAATATAAATAATGTGTTATCATCTAAAATGAATATTGATTTAATGGACTAAATATGTTAAATAAGTAAAATATATGAAAATTCATGCATAATAATATAAGGAAATCCTTTTGGAAATGAATTGAAGATAATGTGATTCAATTAAGTGATCATTAATAATAATGCTATAATATTTTGATAAATATATTATCAATGAGCCAAAAATCTAAATGGTGCCATAATCCATAAAAGGAAATATCAAAACTATAATATAATGGTAAAATTGTGTCCCTTGGGTCCCTGTTAGCTTGGGTTCTAAGTTTTGCTTTATTTGAACAGTAATAACCATCTTACTTTCATTAAGAAAAGAAAATAAAAGATAATGTCAAATATGTTACAAGAATTATTGATTGACTTAAAAATGGAAAATAATGATAAAAGTAGTTTTCTCTTTCTTATTGGTCATAGAAGTCAGTTTCTTATTATTAAGAAAAATAACATCAGTTGGAAAACTTGTTATTTCCTAGATGAATTACAATTACAAAATTCCTAGTGAAAATTTGAATGAAAAGAAACATAAGACTTTATGTTTTTGTAGTAATATGTAACAAAATAAGAAAACTTACTTTCTAATTTATAAATTTATATTTACATACAATTATTCAATGATTTAGTAAACACATGCAATATTTCTTAAAAGACATGTTGCAATACATATTATGATATACGTATGTATATATTAATGTTTAAAAAATGCATAAATGTCTAATTAAATATTAATGGGTATTTCATATAAGTGGGACAATTTATGTTTCCCTTGGCTAACAAATTTCTTTATGGAAACTAAAGTATTATGTGTAGTAAATGTGTGAAATTGTTCATCATTAAAGAATTCAAATAAAATTCTCATTTCCAGATATGGTGATTGTATATGGAATTTAATGACATTGTTCCATTTAATAAAATATATAAATTTTACAAAAACCTAATTTAGTATCTCTCTCTAATATATATATATATATATATATATATATATATATATATATATATATATATATATATATATAACATGTAGGTAGAATTATCCTCTCTAGTCTACTGTAAAGGAAGAAAGACTCTCATTATGAAGTTTAAATTCTATTGAAAATATGTCGCAACATAAAACACATCTAACAAATAAATGAATACCAATTGAGAAATTATAACAATTTTGTCTGTACGCTTTTCTTTAAAAAAACTTACCACTTCTATATGCAATTCCTCAAAAATGGAAAATTGTCAATTTGGTATTCTTATCATCATTATTTTGATTTAAGACAAATTTAACAAAAATGATATATTAGAGATACCATGATCATCGTCTCATATTTCCTCTTATAAGTGATGATATAATCAAATACGAGATATGCAAGTTTAGAATAATTTTGGGAAAATCAGAAGTCAAAATTAGAATATATCTTTACATTAATTAAATAAATACTTTTTTCTTAAAAGGAAATCATGTTACACATACTTAACAAAAAATTAGCATGACAATATGTATTTAAAGAGATAGAAAAAGGATATACTTCCCTTGTGAATAGATATTTTCCAAAGGATCATAAAAACCAAATATAGTAACACAATATACATTATGATAATATTCATTTAAATAATACCAAAAATATATTATATACGAAATATTCCACTAAACAGTCTAAAAATAAGAAATAATGTTAAACTTGGATTTATCATGTATTAGTTAATCTATTTATGATATTTCACTTCAATTGGATAATTTTCAAGTTGTCATAGATTATTTTATAAAATAAATTGGTATGATAATCCTAAAAGGACACAAATAAATTAAATGACTTATTACACAGTTTCAAAATATGAAACATATGTTAAACGTGTATTATACACATCATAATTAGACTACATGTCAAATTTACTCTGTTTAGTTAATGTTGTTTTCTTAAATAAAATATAAAACAAAGGACAAAAATACTAGTATATAAGGAAAGATTGATGCTTCGATTGGTGTCTAATTTCCTAAATATTTTCTATTACACTACCTTATATATCTGCAAAATGAAATTGGTCAGACAACAACCCCTAACCTCATTCTTAATTATAAAATATATTTTGCCTCCTTTCTCTATCTGCAACCCTATTAAGTCAGGTGTTATGCAGAAGTTTGCTCATGATTCCCTATTCTCTTCTCCCTTCCCTATTCTTCCCCTCCACCATGACCATGAAGAAAAACCACCTACCACCATGATGCCCTCTTTCCAAAGAAGCATTGAACATCATCAAAGCATCATATTTGTAGTGTACAACCATGCTCTACTAGTTCTGACATCTATCCTTGGTTCTATTCCTCGTGTTATTGGAGTATTCAGTGCAGAAGACCTAACGGTGCATGTAAGAAGCTACCACCACCAAAACAATTGAACTACAACTCAAAGAGTTTGGACACTGTAGACAACCTGGATTCATAGACATTGGAAAGTTGAACCAAAACCTCAACCTTCCTTTATCCCTTTGACATTCCATAGATGTTTTGAAGTGAACTACAGATCTGCAGTTGTGTCTTCTTCTTCGACAATGATCAAGAATATGAATATCTTAATCTGTGAGAACCCGTTACACTAAACGAGATTACTCAAAACATAAAGCAAAATCAATCACTAATTAATCACATACCCAAATTTATGGGTAATTTAAAACCAATTTCAACGTCAGCACCCGCTCATAAACATTTGCATAAGAGCCCAAAATCTTTATTATATCCATACTATGCCAAGAATTTGATACAAATTGGTCTATCATCTTAGCTACCACATATATACACATGAGAACAATATTCATATATGCCATACAAACAAGCATTAATATGCTAACAAAAGTCTGATTCGTTTGAAAAACATATACAAACTTTTTCTCGCCCGGACCTGAGAGTACATGGATGACTCTAGGACACACTAGACATCTAATCAACTTTCTCAAAGATTCATTATTATAGCTCCTCTTTGCTGCCGCATGTTTGTTTTTGTCACTTTCAATTACCTAAAAAAATGTGGTGAACCAAAAGGGTGAGACCCAATCCCAGCAAGAGATATAACCTCCAACAACGTTTATTGATTACAACATTTTTAAGTAATTAAACAGTTAAGCAAATTAATCAGATATAACAAATAAGCTCAGCAGCACTGATGATTAACAAAATGCACAAGGGAGCAGATAATAACTATCATCACTAGCCAGACTATCATCCTTTATCTTGTCGATAATATAAGCAATTTAGTAGCATATGCATATCTAGCATCATGAGCAAGTCTAGTAACATAGCATAGCTAACAACATGAGTATGTCTAATTGGTTGAACATATCAACATTATAAGAAGAGCTAACAACATAAGCACAACTATCTAGATAAGCATGATCAGCAGTATATGCATCTCTAGTTACAAAGGCATGGCTAGCATGCTAAACATAACTAACAACATGAGATAGCTAGCATCATGATTATAATCAGCAGTAGCAGTATAGTTATCAACACAATCATGGCTATTGTATGTACGCATCTACAATCTTAAGCATATCCACAACATAAGTATATCTACTATCTCTTAATTGCACTAAGCATCATCTTTATGTAAAGATAACAAACAACGGTTATCATCCAATGTGAAACATTGTGCATAACCCTAAACAAATATGCTACACGGCTATATTACATCTTTTATTAATCCCTGAGAAAATTGAGGATACCACTCAAAATCCAACTGACCACTTCTAAGTCGAAATCAGTTCCATACAAGATCTAGGAAGATCCGGACTCCTAAGATCTTCTCCGCCCCCAGTCAATACGGGTCCGCCACAGCGACACATAAGGTCAAGCTGCTAACAACCTAGTTCGTCCTTGGTATAGGTCACGACACTAGTGAAAGGAGGTGGGTATTAATACCCTACCATCCGAGGAACAACCGTAGTTTTCCTCCAATCTTATTACATATATAATCACCGAGACATGGTCGTAGTCATTCTCAAACTAAGGGCTAGGTATGACCGCAGTCATCCTCCCTAAACACTTGAATTCAGGATGATAAGCACCCCGCATACTCATCAGTATGCACTCTAATTTTCCCTTAGGAATACTTGTTTCACCATCTGACAAGTTCTGACACTCAGATGGATCTATGGCACAGGGCACTACTTGATTAGAGTTTCACTTGATTAGTTATGCCAATTGGGTGAATTAAGGCTGCATCAAACAAGTGGACATACAAACCCTAATTCAATTCTAGCAAGCATATAAATATCACTACTTCAAAAGATATAAAATGTTTGAAACATATTTTTCATCTCATCATCACATGGTAATATTCACTTGCCATTCATGAGGCTACACTAGTCATCATACTATCACAAGATATAAATCCTTTTCACAATATTGCAGGGTATCAACCCTTATAAACACAAGAGGATTACACCTCATTTAGGGCTCAACCATGCCCAAAGGTCATTAAGTCCATCATACTATTCCCTGCAAGATCATCATTATATGTGCATGCCTTATAACAAGGCTCAACAACATCACTTACATACAATACACTGGATCAACACAATATTGCATTAATGAGCTAGGACATATTCATAAATAATCATAGCAGGGTTATATTAACATTAAGAACATTCCTTTATTACATCAACATGCAAGGAATCTAGATATGATTAACCCTCATCATATTCATAATGCACATGTTTAGCATAAGAAAGTATCAACCATGTGGCGATGATAACCACCAATTAACATATTAAGGTTATGATCATATTAAGGAGGTTATTCCACCATCATTCCATCATATAAGAATGTTAAACATGAATACTCATCTTTATCTATTTGCATTAGAGTTAGGTTCAACATGATAAATTATATCAATGTTGCTAATCAACACTTATACCCAAACCCTAACTCACGGCATCCCCATTGGATCATGGATGCATAAGGTGAAGCATCACCATCACATTCCATACTATTCTCAAGTATGAACCCACACATAAATCAAGGTGTAACCATCAGGTTATAGCATACTAGGGTTTCAACAACAATAACAGAGTACTCCATGATTGTATTAGTCATTCAAGGACTATTCATACCCAATTACCATCATTTAGTTATATTAAAGCTATGTATAACAAGATATACTTCATTAGGGATACATATCAATACAATATGGTTATCATCCCTTTTATTCATATGAGTAAATAGGTAAGACTACCTTATTAAGGGTAACTCTCCATTTGTTCCATCATCATTCAACCCTTATCACCATACCACAATGTCACCCAGAACCATTGGATGTTTAAAAAGGTAAGACCATTGGTTGTTTACATAAGTAAACACCTTGGATAAACCACCTATGAAGTCCTTGATTGGTTCTTTAGAAAGAGTCACTATATAACCCTAGACATCCCTTGTTTAACAACACAAAAAGTTCCATTAAGAGTAGGGTTAAACCCACAATTGACTGTTCAGTTAAAACAAGCCATCCATTGTCAACGAGTAAGCTCCTTAAGTTGATCATATAAAGGAAACCATCTAAATCACATTATTAGGACCAAAATATTACATTATCCATCATTCCACTTTATTGGAGGAATAAAAATTAGATCTTGACCATTGGGTCAAGTTCATATGTTAAAATCATCAATTACAGTATAGGTTCAACCATTGCATCAAGTGACCCAAGAAACCATTGGTCTAAGGCTTAATTGATGCTACAACTACAATGCTTAACTCACCATAGGTTATAGAGATGTGATCCACCATCATTAGTGACCATTAAGTCATCATAGGTTGTTAGATCAACACTATATTCATTAATCAGCATCAAATATTAAGCTAATGTTATCATTGATTGATAACATCAGTAGGGTGCTTAATGGTTGATCATTAAACTTCTAATTGATCCAAAACCTAACCTAAGGGGGTGACTATAGGTTGTCACCATCATCTGACACCTTTGATCTTGACCATTAGTTGTCATGAAGACAACACCATAGGGTTGTTGCAATGGTACCATCAATGGGTCATGGGTTTATAGAAGAAATCAACTTTAAACCCTAAAATTGACCATTGGTTGATAGGTGCTTAGCACCATATGTTGTCAAACCAACCTGATCCAAGTCATATTATACATTAGGAATAACATACGCATGATCACAGGTTCATCTAGGAATTAAATCAGAATAGGGAACATTATAAAAATCGAGATCCAAGTCCAGCATAGCTTTTTAGTGCATGAATCATCATTTTCAAGCAAGAACATGAGCTAGCAAGCTTATGGTAAGAAATAAATGTGGAGTAAGTTATAAAACTTGCCTATAATGAGAAGATGAAACCCCACATAGAAGAAATCTCGAGTAGGTAGGGTATAAAATCCAAGAATAAGCAATGAATTCGTCCATCTAGCACCTTCCTTCATCAAATGAGCAAACCCTAAGTATAAGGAGCAAGAAAGGTAGGGTTTTAGAGCTTTAGAGCAACTTCTACCATGGAAAAGTAAGGTTCCATCCTGGAGAAATATAGGAGGAAGGATAACAAAGAAGAAAATGGATAAAAGAAAGGAATTCTTACTCTTTTAGGTCAAGATCACTAGAAGGAAGCTTTTTTAACCCTAAAATGAAGTCAATTGCAACCCTAGATCTTTTTTCCAAGAAGATCCCCACTTTCTTCTTCCTTGTACAGAAAAATTCACAACATCACAGAGGGAGAACTAGGTTGGGAGAAGGAGGGAATTTGTGGAGAGAAAATGGCTCGTTTTGGTGCTTGGGGATAAGTATATAAAACTTTAAGATAAAGAAAAAGAAAAAGTTGAACTTCTAGTATCTATCCAAGTGTCCATGACCTTAATGTATTAAGAATATACAAGCACACACACAATAATCTCCCCCACCATGTGTATAGACCTTCTTAGCTTTCCTTTTTCGAATTTCCCAG
This sequence comes from Alisma plantago-aquatica, assembly GCA_963693085.1. Taxonomy (NCBI): domain Eukaryota; kingdom Viridiplantae; phylum Streptophyta; class Magnoliopsida; order Alismatales; family Alismataceae; genus Alisma; species Alisma plantago-aquatica. The sequence goes on from OY856412.1 coordinate 313,092,200, forward strand.
CCAATCAAATAATTCAATAGTTGATAGCTACTAAAGGTGGCTCATCCGTGAAGGGGTAAACCCTAAAATACCCTTAGAGAAAACATCTTCAAAACAAGGTTTAAATAGGAAACTCATGGATCAAAAAGCTCAATAATGATGAGATAATGTCCAAGGAACATAATGCAAGTGATAAATTTCAAAGAAAACCACTCAATTGGGTAAATTACAAAAAAGTCCAAAATGTGCAGAAAATTACATAACTTGCTCAAACAGTGTCTAAATTGAACCAAATTTGAAACTTAATATTGTTGTATGATTTCAAAGCATATCACAAGGTTATATTAGGGTTATAAGAATTCAATTATGATAATTAAGCTTATTCAACTCATTGAGCAAGTTTAGAGGCTTACATAATCCATGTGACTAGTCAATGGTTAACCTCATTTGTGACTGGAGAAGATCATGAATCTATTTGGTTAAGGCTAGTTTCAACCCAACTTCTTAAAGATCAGATGTCTTCATCTCCAAGGCAATAAGTCAATATTCTCTTATTGTAGTTTGAATTCACGTAGATCTTTTTGAAGTATATAAATGAAAAGAAGAATGAAATATTGATACCCTAATTCATATAATATATACTAAATGTAGGTTTTGGTGTGACCATTACCATAATATTGTGGTGGATTGAATATTTAGGCTTTTGACTAAGGTATGTTGCGTTCTATATTATACTTGTTGAGAAATCACCTATTTTCCCTCTCTTTTGGTCCGAGGGATATTAGCTTACACAATCGCTCCCTTTTTTTTAGAATTTAATTGATGTGAAAGATTCTATCTTAATTCTAATCTTGTGATCATATTTATTTATTGGATATTCTTGTTGGACTCTTAATTATATCTTGTTCATCTTAATCCTTGTGAAATTCTAATTTTCAAGTTCTGGACTTTTTTTATCATGTGAAGCATTTTATTGTGGAAATGATTATATATTTGTTTGTGGGTCCTCTAACCCCACATTATAACTATTGAATGTTCTAATTCTATTATTTTAGTTTGACTAAACTATTACTTGTATTTCCCTATTAAAATGCATGCTTATAATAATTTTATTTCTTGTAGTGGCATACATACATACAACCATATATATAGGGTGCACTTTCTCTACCCCGAGTGTGCTTTTCCACTTGTTATTTATATAGGGGTGCACTATTTCTGCCCATGGTGCACTATCTCCACCCAACCTTTTAGTCTGAGATCCTATGCAGTCTCAGCCCTGCTTAAAATAACTGTAGTAAATGATTATTTACATGCAATACTTATGATATTATTGTGGTATTGTTTTAAGGCAAGAAATCTCTTATTCTTGATTATATTTTTTTTAATTCATATTTTTTTATACACACTTGGTTGGTAGTTGATGTCCTTGTTCCTTATATCGATCAATCCATATTTTATATGCACATACTAGTGTTTTTTTCTGATAACTTCTATTTTTGCCTTCTCTTCTGGGGTATGATTCCAACCCCAGGTGTAGGACTTGAAAGACTGGACATGATGACGAGGACATGCTAAATGGATCTCTTGGGGAGATAGACTTGAGATAGTTACATATCCCTCTACTTAGATCCTTATGTTGTAAATTTCATGTAAATCCTATGGGAGATGATGATGATGTACTTTTGTAAAATTGAATATAGTCATGATTTATCATTTCATTGCTCTTCTTTGGCTATTTTGTATGGCATCATTTGAGAAATGAGAAATTTACACCTATTCCAACATACCTTTTGAGTTTTTTTGGAATAGGTAGATTCATTTCTCAAATTAAGTAGGGAGTGGATCCCCTCTTGGGTCCCACTCGTTACACCAACCATCAATAGTTTGGGACCTGGTCAATGACCAATTGTGTCTTTCAATCAATCTAAAATAAATTGAAATTATTCCTCATTAAATTTTCCTCGGTCATGAAAACCAAATTATTTTATAGGCCATTATCTTGAATTCTTTCGTGGCTATAGTCAAAGGCAGTGGTGACAAAGGGTCACTATACTTGAGCTTATTAGAATTAGTATAGAAGCCAATCTATGAACCTTTGAGAAGTACATAACATGAAGTTGTAGAAATATATTGTTGAATCATATTAGTCCACTAACTATAGAACCCCATTCCTTTTAAGCATTTTCAAATTTATTCCATTCTCATCAAATCATATGCTTTGGTGATGTCTAGCTTCAAACATGCAAATGGAGTATTTATCGCCAGATTGAAGATCAATGTAAATTTTGTGGCTAGGATTGAGCAATCATCCATGTTCCTACGTTTATGAAAATCATTGTAAGGGGATATGAGTTTGGTTAGAACAATAGTGATCTACAAGTAATTATTATATTAACTATCTTATAAAGCATGAAACCATAAGGAATACATCAAAACTCAAGTAGTGCAAACACAATTTACTTCTTAAAAATACAAGCTAGAAAAATCTGGTTGACTTGTCTCACCATGTTTCCACCTTTAAAGAACCATTTCTATACTTTATCTATCCCTTCTTTAGTGATTTCCCAATGATGTCTATAAAAATAGCTATTAGATCCATCTTTATTTGGGATCTCATCATCACTTGTGCTCCAAATTGACTCCTTTATTTCACCCTCATTTGGAATTTTCTAAATCATCTCATTGTCTTCATCATGAACTTAATAAATTTGGTGATATCAGAGAACTAGTTCTTCATTTTGTTCTTGATTATTAACTTCACAAAGAAGGAAGTGGGTTCACTTGTAGTTCTCTCCACATCTTCATTATACATGCCTTGGTCATCATACTATGGGTTGTATGCCCTAAGAGTCATTCACAAGATGATTGTAATGGGATACATTGTACTTTCTTTTTTTAATAATAAACAATTTTGTTTACTTTGGTACAGATGATAATTAAATTAATAATGCCCTTAGAATGTATTACTCAGTGACATGTGGTTTTTGGTTGAGGACTTGAACATGATAGCATGTGTATGTTAAGACTATCCTTTCATGTCTAAGTCTCTACTTAGATACCATTATAGAAATTAGGATGACAATGATACATAAGACTAGTATGTGTGTTGACTGATGACTACATCTGATTGGTCATAATATTTGGTATTAAGTCAAACACATAGGTATTCGTTAATGAACAAGTGTATTACACATACTCACTTTGAGAATGATACACAAAAGTTAGAAATGGAAGTCATAATCATGTTTAAATGTGATAGTGGTGACTGTGATCCTTAGACCATAAGTCACTACAATGATCACATTTTGTTCAATGTACTTTAACAATATTTAGTGGAACCTTGAATAAGGGTTTCCATACATGTAGACTTGATTTCTAGTGCGAGACATGTGAAGTATTTGGAATGAGAATATGTAATTTGTCCCTCAAAGTGATATCCTAATTACCTAATGAGTGATACTATGGAATGCATGGCCATGCTCAGGTAAATCATTATTTGATATTAAGATCACTTATATCTCAAACAGTCTAACTCTTGGTCAAGGAACAAAGATTGAACATTAAGAGGATGATTCTTGCATGCCTCATATCCAATCTAGATATCAAATACAAAGGGATTGTATAGTAAATGGAACAATGGTCAAAGTTGAAGTCTTCTCCATCTTATGCATTTACTTGGGTGGAAATGATGTGTTGATATATGTTACTAATTTCTTGTAAACTCATAATAAAATTATGAACATCACTACCAACGTGATGTGGATCCTATAGAATCACACACATAGGATGCAGTAGGAATAGGAGATAATTGTGGATCCAAGTTCAATTAGTTACTAAAAGGTTGAGGTAACCAACTAGAACAACCATAGTTTCTATGGAAGTCCATAAGATTGATTGAAAACTCCACTCAATTGACTAGACAAGATTAGCCAGATGATCAATAGGAAAGTCCAAGTAATGCAATGGACAAGATCATCTCAGATGATCAATAGGAAAGTCCAATTAATATACAAATTAGTTCAAATATATCATTAATTCTAGATTGTTTTGATGTTAACCAAATGATATATTTATCTAGACTGGCCAGATGAATGACTGGATGTCTACAAAGAAGTTGCTTGAACACAGATCTAGCCTTTTATTTCTCAATCTCTTTTATAAACTCTATAATCTTCCCTCCTTATTTATAGGGGCATGACATTTAGGGTTTTGGTTTGAATTAAGGCATGAACCCTAGCCTTAATTACCCCACCATAGAGAGAGAATGAGATAGTGCATGATTTTATCACATTTCCCAGCGAAAGGTTGATCCTCCCCGCTGACTCAAGAAGCACAATTTGGAGTTTGTGTTGTCTGTGTGGACTATGTAGAGACAAAAATTTGTTGCGAATGTGTTGGGAGACACATTGATGTGTGAGGAGTTTCATTGGACTTGCTCCATGAAAAGGTATACCTCATTAGTCTCCTTCTCGATAAATAGTTGTTGACAAGATCTACTCTTTGGGAACGTGGTTTTTTTGCTTCTTCTACATGATTACTTGGCTCCATAACTTCTTTGGTACTTCTTTCTCCATCACCATGCAATTTATATTCTTCTCAATAAGTAGAGGTAGAAGATGGGATTAGGGATTGGGAGAATATTTCCTAGAATCACCGTGTTTCGCCCCAAAGCTAACCCTAGACAGTTCATTTATTATATGCAGATATTATATGGTCTCAGACATAGAATGTTAGTATATATGCATTTTAGGCTAGCACAGTGATTTTATCTCAGTGACACTAATTAAAAAATTTGTTGCTCATAAGTGGGTACATTGTACCATATTAGAGCATTAGAGAGTGTTCAACATGAGGGGCACCTATCTAAAGCAGCCCCAGGTGCACTTTTTCTAATAATCTCTATACTTACAGATGTACTTTCACCAATATATTGGTTCCACTAAAGTGATATATGGTATTAGTCTTTCATGTCCTATATATTGTTGGTCATTTCCTGCCATACTGCTCAAACTTACCATGCTTTGGAATGAAATAAACATATTGATTTTCAGTGTATTTCTGTATACAACAAGTTTAGGGGGTTGGGAGCCCCAAAATCAAACATCGTCAAAGAGTCATCTGGGGCACCCATTCCAAGTGGCCTTGAACCTGGATTTTCTAATAATCTCTCTACTTTAATATTTATACCTTCACCAATATCTTGCTTCTAACTCAAGTGGTTTATACTACTAATCAATTCAAGTCTTATATATCTTGGCCATTCCATGCTACATTAGTCGTGACATGCTACATCCCTCCAACTAATATCTAAAGTGCTTTATACTACTAGTAAATTCAAGTGATTTATGTTACTAACCAAGATATATGCCTTATACTCAAGTGATTTTTTGAATAATCTCTCTATTTTGATATTTACTTTCACAAATATCTTGGTTCAGCTCACGTGTTCAACTCAAGTCACTACAAAAAAAATGATTTAGCTACAATTATATTAGCTATATATACTATATTTGTAGTTATAAACTACTTTTCTTTACAAGTATTATATATGTAAACAAAGAAAATATAGTTAATTTTAATAAATACAAGTTGGCTTACACATTGCATTTGACTACAAATAATTTTCTTTCTTGTCTCCCAATCTTAAATAATTAGATGCCTGGATCTTTCAACTTTTGCACGCCTACCCAAATTTTTTTCCTATTGGCACTGTCAGCCTCCCCCAATCACACCCGATGCTCCATATTGTACTCAGAACTCCGTCTTCTCCACCCCTTCCACCCCGATATCCCCCTCCAACCCACAATCATGCTCCCTCCCCCTTGCCCTCTTCTCTTCTCCTCATATCCCCAAACGCAATCCCACATGCATCTTCTTCTCCTCCCCCCACACCCCCGTCTCCACCCCTCCCCCCCTCTCATTTAGTTGGAGGTCTAATTGATTGCCGAAAAGAAGGTGTTGGAAGTATGAGGAAACAACAAAGAGGATATGAGAGGAGTGAGATTGAAGCTCAACCATTCAAGCACAAGGGTTTGCCAAATTTTCATCACTCTTAGTAACTTCAGACATATGTACAGGAAAAACTTCAATTTCTATGTAATGTGAGGTTGTACCATAACCTTATACCCCGTGTCCTTCATGCATTGTAATCCCCTCGCCCTTATGTAATCAAACTATCTTTTTTTATGTCTCATGAAACTAGGCAATTCGAAGAATAGAGAAGTTCAATTCTTGGAGATGTTGTTGAAATGGTGAAATTCCAATAAGGACAAGTAGCGGGGGAGTCTGGTCTCCACTAATCTAAATTTCATCGTCACCCCGCTTCTTTCTTCTACTTCCCACTGGATGTCATAACGCCCATCCACTATCCTTTGGAGAAAAGATTGTAGCCTTAGCTAACCTGGAGGCAATCGGTGAACTAGAAAATCAAATCCAAACGGAAGGGGATTTTATTCATTCAATTGGTGGAAGTTCCTCTACTTGTAGCAGCATACCCAATCCTCTTGCATTTAGTCTCTCTTCACATGATCGATATTATCCAAGTGGAGAAGTCCAATGAAAGGATACAGAGCCCACTAGAAATGGTCTCTTTTAGACAATTTCTTTCAGATGGTTGTTATTTTCAATGTAGGTTGATTAGGATATGCAAAGAGTACATATAAGGCCATTTAATTAGTAGTTGAATTGTGTGGCTCTACTTGTCATTGTCCCAAAGGGACTCCTTGTCTACTCACCTACTTGACAGGGTAAAGAGTGAACATATGCCCCTTGACAAGCACCTTAGATTCCCTCACACCATTTCTTTTATGTTTTCACTTGATACTTGTTTTTATGCTCATTTACAGATATAATACATGTGTATTGAGTACATCTAGAAAAAAAAACTTGACTTTGATTAACATATTTCATCTAATAGTCACACACATCTCAAGGTTATACTCTATAAGATAATTTGGTGAGACTTGTTCTGCTTGCTTCTGTCAGTCTCTAGATTTATGCTTGTTTCAATAAGACAAAGAAAAGAAAAGTGAATGATATTGTTCTGTTTATTAGATTGTTTTAATTTGTGTGCCAAATATTTTCATCAGATCACAAGATTTCTCTTGATGTATCTTTTCCTTTTTGCTGCATGGTCATGGGACAATCAATCGTTATGAGAAAACTATTCCTATACTATCATGGCAATTCAATTCCACAAAGTATGCATTACTCTACATTTTTTACTAACATCATTTTTTTCTCATTATTTTCATCACATAAAAGCTTCATCTAATATTCTCATATATTAACATTTGTAAGTTCTTTAGTGGAAATATTATCCATTATTTGATGGAATTCCTACTGTAAACCTCTACTGTGATGTTAAATCTCTTGTCATGTCATATTCACTAGTTAAATAGATGCATCACATAATCTAATTTGTTTACTTTGTTGGTCCATGTTATCTTATTTATATATGAATGACATTATATCTCAACTTTTCTACAACAGCTCACTATATTGTTCCAATCAATAATCTGCTTCTCATGTTTGGTTTTGAAATACAATCATAAAAGATTTATTATATTGCTTGTGAGATATTAATTAATATTGGGAGAATTATCTAAAGACGTGATAGGTGGTTGTAACCATGAATTTCTTAGGAAGATGGTGAGGATGAAATACCTCTCCATTTATGGACATAAAGGCCTGGAAGATTATACTTTTTACATATTGATTACCTCTTCATTGGTACTGTGTCTCAAACAGTTCTAGTTCATACTATCACAAAGAAACAATCTAGTTGAGTTAGGTGGCTAAGATTCTATAGGCACTTTAGATGGGTTCCAAATAGTTTACATCAAATATTTACTGTATTTCTTATGAGATATGAATTAATATTGGGAAAATTATCTAAAGACATGATAGAAGGTTGTAACCATGAAATTTTTAGGAAGATGGTGAGGATGAAATCCCTCTCCATTTATGGACATAAAGGCCTGGCAGGTTATACTTTTTACATACTAATTTCCTCTTCATTGGTACTATGTCTCAAATAGTTCTAGTTCATACTGTCACAAAGAAACAGTCTAGTTGAGTTTGGTGGCTAAGATTTTGTAGGCGCTTTGGATGGGTTCCAAATAATTTACATCACTGCTTCTTTTTATTTCTCTTCTCTTATATGTTTTCCATGGCTAGCGTCTATCCCTTGATTCTTTATACCCTCTTCCACTTGTTAAGCCATGGTGGGCTTATGTACTATAGTTTTTTTTCTTTTCTTTTTACCTATATGCAAAACTAAGGAATCACATGTTCTAATCTCACCTTAGCATACCTCAATTAGGGTTTTCTTTTCTATTAACCATGGATCAAGACAAAATCTGACTTCCTCACCATTACCTACACATCAACAGGGCCCTTCCTTGAACAAGTGGTGTATATTACCCATAGCATTCCAAAGTCTAGATCCTTTGTTGAGAGGGTCCTTCAACCATGACTTATTCTTACTCAAATACATTTCATAACATTCACCCATATCATGTTTACATCAGTCACAAACCACCAACACAATTTTAGAATGAAATCATGTTCATGTCCCTGGCTTTTCTTATCCCCTGTCCTTCTTTATCTCCGGGTAGGCATATCTTGTCCTGAGGCAAAAGGTGGATACCTCCTCTCCAAGTTTGACTCCCAAATGAAGTTCCTTACTATTTGGTCAATCTTGTCACAGATAGCCTTTGGTAACTTGGCTTTGCATAGCATAGTAAGGTATACAATTAAGGGAACTTTTAGCAATGGTAATATGACTTGCAAAAGAAATTTTCTTAGTCTTCCACATGTTGAACTTCCTCTGTATGTTATCGATAATATAATAGTAAGTATCTTTATTTACTCTCTTGTGGATAAATGGGACTCCCATGTACTTCTCCAAATTGTTAGTGACATGTAACCCCATTTTTCTACTAATCTCATGTTTCATCTTAGAACTCATATTGGCATAGATGAATGTGAGATTCATTGATCTACATCACCTATCCAGAGCCTCCTCTAACAATAATCATACATTTCAACATTACCTCCACTGGGAATGGGTTGACTCTACTAACAAGGGCCACATGGTTAGGCAATATGAAGAAGAAAGAAGTATTGGATGTCAATGCACCAGATGAGGCCACAATTGCATATTAGAGTGGCACCTATGATTAAACCCGCTTCACAAAATGAAGCATAACCCTGAAAAATTATCAAAGAAATGAATTATTAAGTTTTTGTTGGTGAGAGTATGATTTAACATGATTTAACATTGTTATTGGTTCTACTTAGGAGTTTCGAGTCAGTGCTGATTTTTACTAGGCATGGGCTCATATATACTTCTATCTTGATTGGTAATTTTACAGTCAAAGATATTAAAGGGTATATGGTGTTGGACCTAGTTTTACAGTCAAGGAAATTATAATGATGAAAAACACCACTAAATAACACCATGTTGAGGTTCTGGAGTTGGAGATTATTTGATGATATCAAATGGTAAGAAGTCATAACATAACACATATGTTACCTACACATGGTTATGATTCATGGATATTATATTTACATAATCAAGAGTAAAGGACTATCAAGAGTACTTTAGAATGATGTGATGGCTTTATTTGTTTCTACACGCTAACCTATGAATACCAACATTCTATAGGATGAGACTCCTTAAGCTTAATTTTTTTCTAAGAATAGTTTTATTCAGTGCCCATTTATATCCCTATCTCCCACTTCTACCTTTTTTATCTTAGTTCTGAATGTAACCATGGGACATCCACATATATTATTGAAACCCTTCTTTCCTTTTTCTTTTTAGTTTAATTGCAGAGATGTGATTCTTAGATGCCTTATTATTGAACAAACTTGATGGAGAAGATAAGACAATGAGAAAATTCATTGGAATGTAATGTACAAAGGTTAGTTAGTCAAGATGATTATTTGGAATGAATTTTGTCTACTATATGTAGAGAGGTCAGTTAGTTAATACTAAAAATTTTGTAGAACTTGATGTTTGCGAAAACCAGTACTTAAGAATGATAAATTCTATTTTTCTACAGTGTCGATCACTTTTTATATTCTTATGTCAGTGTTAAGTGGGACTAATAGTATCTAAGCTACTACACACATGTATAGGGAAGAGTTTTTTTTGTTCTTTGTTGGATACTACTATAACTTATGCAGATAATCAATTTTTGTTCATTCTTATATAGTCAATTGGCTGACGCCGTTTGGGGTGGTTATAGAGCTGCTAAAGCTACACATGTTTGATGTCTTCTATTGTGCTTTGTGATGCTTGAGAGCCTTTAGAGCTATGATTTTCTACAGGATATTGTATGGTGCTATGACTATCATTTAAGTATGGAGAGATAAAGGTTTCCTTATGGTCCTCTATTTCAGTTTATAACTTCTTAAGTAATTGGAAGATTTTCGGTGATTAAGTGACGAGTTGTAGACACTATATACCTGAGTGGAGATAGCATTTCTCTATTACACATCATTGCTTCACCTTATTAGTAGCTGTGAATGTTCGGCTCGTCAAATTTTAGTCACCATGTTGCCTTCTTGGATTACTATCTTGAGTATATCTATTATTATAGAAAATATGGTGAATCTAGAATTTCAGATCACCTTATTCCACATGGTTGATGCTCCAGTCCATGCTTTAATTTGGAAAGAAATCTCCATCAAACTTTAGAAATGAAGTTGCTTTAGTAGCATATAATCAAAGATATGTCCTAACGTTTGCCTTTCAATTTGTTGGAGACTACACGGGTAGCTCTGCAAGACCTGACCTTTGACAAAACCTAACCTTCGACAAGATTCTTGATGAGAGTGGACAAAAGATCCTATTCTCTGAGTTCCACAAGATCATGCAATGTGGTTTGCATACATGCCATCTGGGCTTTGCACTTCAAGCATGGGGAGTTTGGTTTGCTACTAACAAGCTATTTCCTAGAAAGTGGTGAATAACCAAGAGTCATACCATTGGTTTGGTTTCCTATACGTGAACTACTCCTTTGTCTAAGTTTTTGGTTCAAGCACTTTAGTCTAGCACACATCAACATTTAGTCAGTAGTAATTTCATGTACTTATGGTATTTGAAAGACTCTAAAAAAAGAGCACTGACATTGGGAATTGTGTCCTTTTTCTACTATGACATAAAGAAAAGAATGTGAATAAAGTAATGATTCAGTCCAAAGTGGTTCATGCTTTCAGGTGAGTATAGATCTTTGTATTTGTCTTCTTGTCTCTGAAAACTTATTGTTTGTTGAGTACACCTTGCCTCCACCTTGGAGTTCATATTTGGGTGAGAAAGGAAAAGTGAATGTGATTACATAACTATGTAAATGCAAAATTCATATTTGAGGTTGATGACATATCCTAGAAAAAATAGAAAGTGAAAGAGAATAACCAAATAGAGGTGCTTTCAAACCTAATAAAAATAAGCAACCAATGTTGTGAATAAAAATAAATTTACATTTAGATCTTTCTTAAACCCCAAAATAAACAATCCAATGTGGTTCAATGGATTGTTTGGTAAGACAATTACAAGCTCTTTCATCACCAAAAAAACCCCAATCTAACAAGAAAACTCATAAGATACATTGCAAAACAACATCAACAAGTTAAAATGCATAAGTATACCTTTGTCTTGAAACAATTATCTCAAGAAAGCTCATTGAAGGACTTGACCTTTGACAGATTGCTTCGTTCAACAATCATTTAGGGCTATAACAGGAACATAATAAAAAATCAGCAATATCACCATGCTTAGGATAGGCTCTAATCATTCCTCTTGACCTTCAAATATTATCACAAAATTTGGGACTACATCCCTTACTTTTAATAAATGTATATGTATGCAATCTAGGAGTAAATTCCTAGCTATTCAACACATGTAATATGAGAAGCGAGAAATACATATTAACATGCAGTTAGTTTCATGCCTCTAAATAATAACTTTGAAAGCAATTCTGGATGAGAAAAAATTATGGTTGAGATACATTTGGAAACTTCCTTTCAATCTCTGGAGCTGATATCTTCATCATCAATTTATTCATCTTCAGTATCTTTACAAAAATAACGGATACAGGATAAAAATACAATCTAGAAAGAAAAAAAGATTGTGGAATAAGGGAGTAGGAGACTATCCTCTGTTTAGCATTAGTCCAGTCCCACTATCACTACCACAACCTATCAATCACCATTGAAGAATATGAATCAAAACTGAAAGAAACAATTTAAGAACTCAAGATGATCAAACCTCCTTCAAATTCCCGCCCTATCATCAAAAAAATCCATACATAAAGGATGGGTGGATTTAGGTGGATTGGGGATAAGGTATAAGTTTGGGAAGTTTAAGAGGGGTCAACAGGGATTGTCACTTACTGACCATCTTTATATAAGAATTCCAATGCCACTTGGCCAACTACATGTAGAACTAAAGAGAGTAGAGGCAACAATATATTTCTTCTTCCTTATTCAACATAGATTAGCATTGCTGTACTTGTATTTAGTCTTAGAGAGTCAAAAACTTTTTTAGTATAAAGAGAAACAAGACAAAACATTATGAGAATGTTGCAAATATGAAGAGAGACTGATCTACTTTACTCACTAAAAACATCATGTTAAGGCCAAGATTCTTTCTTGGATATCTAGCATGCAGTAGCTTTGGCTAATTCCTTCACCCTTGATTTGGATGATGTACCAACAACAGGTAGGATAGCTTCATGAATAGTAGATGGAGGAGCAAAAGTTGAACCCAGCAAATTTCTCAAACTGATGTACAAGTTTTGGCAAACAATAAAAAGATAAAAATGTATGAGTTGATCCAGATAAATTCATCATGTAAAGATGTGATACCAATGAAAACATCAAAGAAAGTAAAAGGTATGTATAAAGGATCATAAGTCAATTTACAAGTATTTAAAATAGACAACATCATGGATAAAAAAATTGTAGCGACAGTAGTAAGTTATCATGTTTATGTTTCCATTGAAAGTGCATGAATATGATCTTCTAATGTCCACAAAAAATGCATATGGATCATTCTCGAACATTAATGAATCAGTTATCTATTTAAATATTTGAGAATAAACGAGCACTTATCTATGTTATAATATGACCAGTGAAATTTGTACCAAAAGAATATGCAAGTAGATAAGTGAATTGGTTCTCATTGAAGCCAGGTGATCCTGCTTTGATGAGGCAATAAGTAAGGGAGCTAGATATCCCAACATTACCACAAGATTGATGTCTGTAGAGACAGCAATTCCTTTATTGGTGTCTCTTTTCCACTTCCATTTACAAATGAACCTAGATGACAACCAACATCTACCAATTGTTGCCTCCATCCACACCAATAGAATGTAATCATCTTAATTAACGGTAAATACTAATAGACTTATTACGATGAGCACAATATGTGCTAAAATAACAAGATATATTAGTAGAAAAGGTAAGTACATGGTCATATTAACAATATATAACGAAAGGAAGAGAGAATAGAGCTTATATCATCTGCTTGCTATCAACAAGCTGTATACTTTGAATAGAGAATGGACCTGAAGGTTGATCTTTTCCTTTTTACATTACAATTATATCTTGTTGCATAAGTTGGTGAGTAAAAGACAAAATTTCCCAATTTTAATCTTCCGATGACAGTATGTGTCTAATTTACTTGTTATTTTATACTTATGCAAGAAACCTAACCCAAAGAGATCCTTTAGTTTAAAATTCACAGGTTGCTACCAAAATACTGAATTAGATTCATTTCAAGATCTTTTCATTCTATCAAAGAAGATCATCATCATCTCTCTACATGTCTTTTGAGTCTTGTAAAAAGGATCATAGTTGTACATGACAATTGATGACTTCCATAAGGTAGGAGTCAATTTTTCTTCTAAAACATCTTCCTGAAATTATACATAATTACTTAAACCATCAATTTGTTTCTATAACCTATCCTTCTTCTCTTTCCACTTCTAAGAAACATTATGATACTGTTATATGTTGGTTGCTATTGCAGTGGGTTGAGTCATCACCTCCCATTGTTGCAGTATGTCATTTGTTGGCAGGAGCAATGCTTGTTGTCCAAGTGGTGGTTTTATTTTGTTTACACACAAATATGCTACTGGAACCACACAAAGATGTACATATACCATGTGGTGGTTCTCTTTCGTTTACAAGTGTTTACCAAATTCTACATTGTTACATAAGATTGATTTGTTAGATCTAGAAGCTTTCTTATTTCCATCTTGTATGATTTAGCTTACTCCTTAATTTTCCTATGCCTAATCTTTATTTATATTTTCTGAACACATTTCTCTACTTATAATTTGTTGTAATATTACAAAATCTAATACTTCGTATTAACAATGGACATTACTCTATTGGCACAGCCTCAGTATCCAGGTTTAGTTCAATTTATTAGTACCGGTGTACTCTTTAGCCAAGACCATGTTCACCCCTTGCATCATGCTCGAATACTGAGACTTTACAACATAGCAGCACCCACCCTATTTTTATTGAAACCTTTTCCTTATTTTTCACCTTTTGGAGGGTAGGTTTTTGCTTTTTCTCAAACTAAGGAACAAAGTCAGCTTTATAATCTAACCAGGCAGCCCCCCCTGTAGCTACATGTGGTATTTTGAAAAGAAAGTAAGAATCACTCTCTGAGAACAATTCAATCTATAATTTTCATGTTTCATGGTGTTTCTTTTAATTTGTATATTCCCTAGTTTTACTGGATAAATTTTAATACATTTTCCTCTGTTCCGCTGTATTTGTTTCTTTTTTACTTTGGATCCTTGTTGTGGTTTGTGTGATGCCCTACGGATGCCAAGGATCCACCTTGACAAGTATAGCACTCTCCTTAATGATCTAAAACCCGAAATCACATGTGCATAAGCTTCTGTAAGTGTTCAATCCATTTTACTATCTTCCTTTTCAATTTAGTTTTCTGGAAAGTAATGTCTATAATTAGCTTGACTAAAGATGTAACAATATTGCTGAAATACATCTAATATTTAAGCATCTATTAGTTTTGTGTACCACCTTTTGCAGCATATATGATTTTCCTAATGGACAATAGGCTGCTGCAGAATTATGTACTACTGGAATATGAACATGAAATTGGGCGGGAAATATATAGTTGTTGATTTTTTAATGCTTTCACATATGTAAAACCTCATTTTGAAATAGCCTTTTGAGTCCCTAATCACTGGATACCATCTTATGCTAACATAGAAAATTCACTCTAATTAGTGCATCATTGAAACCAAATGGAAACACAAGTGGTGGAAATTCAACTACACATCATGTTTGAGTAACCATTTTATAGTAACCAACATTTATGAGTATTCAACCATCACAATGGATTCACTGTTTTTAAAAATAACCAGCCCAACCGACCATATGGACTATATTCCTATGTAAAGGGATATGAAATTATATTATAGATGTAGGTATTCATATGGATTATATTCCTATGTAGGACTAAATGTTACTCTTTTTTCTCATGGGCCAAATGTTGTATTTAATTTTCTAAGGATCAAGTAATTGCATAACATGTTAGGATTGCCTTTATAGGTTTCTCTCTTCCTGCTACTTAATAATTGCACATGAATCTAGGATTTTAAGGTAGAACAATATGATCATGAATGATTTATGTCTGGTTTGATGAACCAAAGAGGAAGATTGGTCGTACTTCTTATGTACCCACTTCACCAAAAGCCAACGGGTTGTTTCATCATTAGACTCTAGGACTTTTAATAAGCCATAGATCATGTCCTGCATTTATAAATTTAGTTTAGCCTTCTGTCGTTGGTGTACATAGTACTTCCCATGAACAAGATTAAATTTTTTATGCCATCCCTAAGAATCTAAATGTAAATATTTACAATCTCGATATCATAGAGGTAGCATGAGGGGATTTCGAGGTATGTAACAATGGAAAAACATATAATCAACTAAGGGCACCCGTCCTGGTACAAAATTGACTTGAGCTCAACTTTGATCTAATAAGTAACATGCATAAACAAGGGTTTAGTCAACCTTCCTATAAAAGAACAAATGTTCATATTTCCCTGAACTTTGTATTTCACCATTGGAAAAAAAAGACATGCTCGATAGTATGAGGTTGCTAAGGTAGGTAATTGCTACCCCTCGACCCTAGAGGTGACTTAGGTTACTGAGAAAGGTGGGCTAAGGAAGGCATGCAACAACGTCAGTCATCCTTAGTGATGATACACTACCTACTCCGAGTATAGGGCCAATGGCCCACTTTATGCAAAATTATAAATATACAACCAAGGGTCATGGTTGCTGCTCCATTGCACATGGTATCTAATTCGCTGGTTTCTTCGTGACTACATATATGGCTGCTTGTGTTGCTTGATGGATCAGTGGTGGCTTTGAAAAGGTTATTTGAGACTTTCTTTCTTGCTTTGTTGGTTCTTTGGGAGTCAACTACAAACTTCAAATTATGATTTTTCTAGGTTAATAGTTATTCAACTCCCTCACAATTCCAGTAGTTGTTGGGTTCCTTTATTGATTGAGATGATGCTTAGACTTGCTAGTGGTCCGTGTATGATGATGTTGCTCATTGGTTGCTGGTGCTTGTTAATTAGTTTGATGTGATCTTCAGATCTGGTCTGCTGGTCCTCTGTTTTATCAACCTTGTTGGGTTCTGTCTCAACATTTGTATTTGGTTGTTTAGTGAGTTTCTTTCTTTATGAAAGAGTATTTTTTGTCTAACTATTGCAATGTTCTTTTCTTAGGCAATCATTTGTTCTTCCCTTACATAAACTTGTATATTTACACAAAAAGTAAATGAAAAAGGGCAACATGCTTTCTGATAAAAATGAAAGTTTGCAAGTTGCAACGAATGCAGAATATAATATGAATTTATTTATTTAAACATACATCATTTCCGTCATCTATATAAATCATTTCAATAATTTTGAAGGGTTCTTACTTTTTGTCCAAATAATGAATGAATCTCGGTAATTCTAAATAGAAAAAGAAGAATTGGTGCAACCTGGACATCTGTAGTACAATGAAAATATGTTGTATGATAAATAGAAGTCCACAAGGTGATAGACTTCCTCTATTAGAGAGCTGCTTCACATGACTTAATAGTTGCTGACTCACATAGACAGTCAGTAGAACATGAATGTTGAAAGTCAAGTGCACAAGGATGATCTCACTAAAAATAGTACACTCTTACAGGACTGCAACATGGCAAAATGAAATCAATCAAAGAACTTTCTTCAGAGTAAGCCACATAATCACAGGAAGACATTATATTCGTTGATTGGTGATTGATACTCTAAAATACTCCCACATTTGTTTGCAAATGGTGAAAGATTGGTTTTGTTATAATTATATGTGCTGATCTGAAGTGGTCCTAGGTTTTTGGTATCATCTATTGCACTTCTAGAATGTTTCTTGCCAATTCTTGGGCCTCGTATGTCACTAAAATACAAAAATTAATAGGTGCATGAGATGGAGATCAGACAGGTAGGCACCGGTTCTTGGAAAGTTTTTGGTACATCCATCTTAAGAATGAATTATATATAAACTGAGGTATAGACTTTTTTTGTTGTCAGTCCTGTTAGTTCTTCATCATAGCTAAATTAAACAAAAACTTAAACTATGACTAATGGGGAAGCATACATTTTTTAGTGTTTGTCTATTCAAAAATATATATAAATTTGTACACTTATATATAAAAATATTGTCATGATGGATATGATCCTGGCTGATCTGTAACTCCATTAGGTGCAGGTAGGACAGTCTGATTTGGTACGTCCACCTCTATCCAGGGAGTTTGTATACATCATCAAAAAAGAAGATAAACATACGCTTCGAGACTGACAAGAAGGTCAGTGGTGAGTGTAATTATTACAACACTATCTTTATTTATTCGAAGAGATTACACCTACTTTTACTACTACTTCATAAATTGAATAAGTACAAATAACACTCCTATTTCAGTTCAGAAATCTACCCTATTGAATGCACTGTCAGTAAACTTCTACTATCATATATACTGTCTCAATCCATGTATTGTTGTAGTTCTAGAGCTTCTGTCAAACAGGAAGATACACCAGAAGATGATGACTATAAAACACTTGAGGTAGAATATGGTTGAGATTGCTCACAGTTTATAATAACATTTCTAATCTCATTTTTTTTGTTAGTCCATGAGTGATCAAAAGCATTGCAATGAAAAGCATCTAGATGAATTTTTAATATCCAAGTTGATAGTCATCCACGAATTGGTGGCAAAAGATTTCAAGAGGCCTCATCTTCAAGGTAACTCCATTTATGTTGCAATCACTTGTTTTTTAAAACTACACAGAACACTAAAACAGCAAAAAATGTGGCATGCTTGATACAATAAGATCATGGATATTTGTGCACATACAAGATGAACTAGAAGGCCAACCCATACAAAGTGCACTTGATTTTTGTGCCTCATACATAGAAATCACGACCGGTCTTATGATTAAGAAACTCCCATACTACCAAGATAGATTAAATAGCTCTATCAAGAAAGTTGTGCAAATTGGTTGGATCCACGAGTCCCAACTTTCATACCAAGAATAGTGGATCCACGAATTATCCTAGCATGATTGGGAAACACACACTTGGTGAGCTGAACTCCTTGAGCAAATACCTTCAAATTTATGTAAAATCTCACCAATAGCTTATGGCTTCTACGATGAGTCCCTACTTGGCCTCCTAGAAAGAATTTAATACAAACATTGACTTCATGTCACCTCCAATCATATGCCCAGCTAACCTAGTTAAGCAACTCACAAACCTCATTTTCGTAGTACAAGGTGAAGCAATTGCTTCTTGATCACATGAATAACCTAGTGTCAAGAATGTTTTTGATTAAGTCTCAGTGCCATCTTGAAACATCTATAGGTCTATAATGCTAGGGAACAATGTTTCCAACAAAGTAAAGGACAAAAATAGAGAGTCAGGGTGACTTAGAGGAATATTGGGATAGGTACATGAATGAATTAAAATTTGCAAGATAACCTCAATGAGACTAGGATCAACCTTTTATACATTGAATGACTCCTTTTTCAGGTCGTCGCACAATAGTCCAACTTATTAAAAAATGTCTTTTACCAGTGCAATGGAGGGAGAGACATGGAAGTGGATATGGAGATCCACTTTTAGACCAAATTATTGCATAAGCACAATTGGGAAGGGGAACTATTGTAGTTTTGTTGATGCATACTCTCCATGCAACTAACTTTCAAGCTATCTTGAATGGAGTCAATTGAATATATGGC
Source organism: Alisma plantago-aquatica (assembly GCA_963693085.1). Taxonomy (NCBI): domain Eukaryota; kingdom Viridiplantae; phylum Streptophyta; class Magnoliopsida; order Alismatales; family Alismataceae; genus Alisma; species Alisma plantago-aquatica. The sequence goes on from OY856412.1 coordinate 313,111,507, forward strand.
TTTGCTAGTGACTTTGGCTACATGTGTCCATAGAGAAACTATGTTTTCCATTATCATCCACATGGGACTGAGGGGAAGGATTAATGGATACAAAGGAAAGTTGAGTGCCATGGGTTGATGATAACTAATAAGTTGTCCATAAACCACAGAGTTGCAGTCAATGAGGGGTGATTTCCTACTCCCTCTAGGTATGATGCAGGGCCTTCTATGGTGGTAGAGAAGAAATGGTAGCATCTATAGTGACATGATTTTCATTTATTGATTTATGAAACATACACTTTGTTACTAAAGTGAACCTTATTGAAGAAAAAGATGACCAAGATTTATGTACACATTATACTATATGTAAGCAGGTCATCTAAAACTGACGCACATCATAACTTGAGTGGTTCTACTTTTCTTTATAGGAAAGCAATTGTTGGTTTTAGGCTTGCAAGCTTTTTGTGATATTACTACCACAACACTCTCCTGAGGCTTATATCTTAAAGGTGTCATCCAAACATTATATTGTCTTGTACCTGTGTGGTGAGAGTGCAACCTATAATTATTAATCACAATAGTAACTAGAAACAAGCACACCAACAAGTGGCAGTAGGTAGGGATGTATCTATTTGCCTATTCCCTCTTTACAGCTCTAGTGTTTGAGTCAAGCCTGATGCTCAAGCTGGTTCTATATGAACAATTGGTGAGTCAATAATATAAGATTTTCTGGTGTTTGCATGATGTTGCATATGTTTTGTTAAATAAATTAGTTGCTCTAAAAGTTAGGTTCATTGTTTCATTTTATCTCAGAGTATTTGAAACTATAGTATAGAGGATTATATTTCAGTCTGGACAACATGAAGATTGAGTGTTCTATGAGCTACTTTGTTTGCTTTTCCTTATTTATGGATATCACTCACTGATTCCCCTACCATCTCCTTTTCTTCAATATTTCTTCCAGACTAAGGTTGTTTAATAGTTACTTTTGAATTTCATTAGTGGATTTCTTATATGACCTTACAATAGTATGTTATGAATCCACATGTTAACAATCATATCATTATTTTTTGCTTGTCTACATGGGCATTTTCAATAGCAAATCAAGGACATTAAATTTCTATTTCTCTTGATGATATAGCTACTCAAGGCAGTAATGCAACTCAGTGGATGTTGTTTGTGTCTTTTATTTCTTGTTAACATTTGATTTGATTTCTATAGTAGGTTTCTCAAGTCTATTGCCAACCAGGGATAAAGTTGATCTTGTTAACCAATTGCTTACTGAACCAAACAATAAAAAGTATGTAAAATATTGTAGCATGCCATGTTTGATCTTGGATGATACTGAGATGAGTTCAGAATTAGCTTCCAACAAAAATAGGTTGGTTGAGGACCCTGTGTTCATTGAGAAAGAGAAAGCAATAATAAATTCCTAGAATGATGAATGACATTAGTGTAGAAGATGTATGTAGGTTCTATTTTGTTTCTTCTATTCGAAGTCTGTCAAAGTGAAAAGCATGCAAAATAAAAGTGGGAGTGATGTACACAAACACTTGTATAGGAAGGAGATTGGCAACAATGATAGATGCAATATGAAGCCATTGATTTACTTTAGATCACAATCCACGTGGAGGGAGGAATCCAATAGTTTCTCTTATATAGTTGATGATTTTGATTTTGTCAAAGGGTCAATATGTATATCTTTTTCCAAAATATTGTGTAATAGGGGCAAGGCATACATTGTAACGACCCCGCCCCCCGGTAACCCCCAATTAAGGGAGACCCGAAGGTCAGAGCCGTTATTTAATTAACAGGATCAAAGGTTCGACAAGTAATCAATAACAATTATGAAATTATACTAACTAACTGGAATTTGGTATAAAATTAAAACTTTACTTACCTTTGAAAACTTTGGGAATTTATCTATCCAATCTTGAATCCACTCTAACTAATCTTCCTTGCACTTTATGTTTTACTTTCACAATATGTCACTTTACTGTTTGTTTTTTCAATTGTTGTTCCTAAAACGCCGACAAACAAAACGTCGGTTAGTATATCGAAATATACTGGTATGTGGGAACAACCAAAATCTTGAAAATATGGCTAACAATTTAATAATCACAATCAAATTAATTAACAAGCCAATATACACTTCTCGGTATGACATTCTCCACCGCTTTTGCCCTAACCCTGGCATACCCACCTTAGGGTGCCCTTTGCCAATGACTTAAGGCCACCTTCTCAATCCCAAGCTTGGTGCTTGGGGGTCACCACTCATGGTGCCCACTAGTCATGCAATATCATAGGCCACCTTCTTGGTGCCTGGGGTCACCACTCAAGGTGTCCATTGGTCTACCCATCTGGGCCTGACCTTTGGCATCATCCATCAGGGTGGCATGTAGGTGCGAGAATCCATACTTCTATTATTAATGTGATAATCATAGTGACTTTATAATTTGTAGGTATGAACATCCAAACTGATAATTTGCATTCAATGCGATTAACCATCCGAAAAATCATCGGGAAACTAAGGCGGTTATTCATAATTAACCACATACATGTCCAGTTGTCTTGAATGCAGAATTAATCCAAACAATCAAGTAATCCAGAATCAAGCAAGTAAGCATAATTCAGTCCTGAAATAAACATCCAATATTTTCTATCATGGATCATGGTATACAAGTCTAATAGACCCAATCGAGCCCTAGGGTTACTATTTCATTTTTTACGGTTTCTATTGCAATTAGGGTTTCCTTTCATCTTTCACTATTTTAAACCCTAATTATTCACAAAAGATATTAAGGTTATCCCGTAACAACATTTAACCTTATTTTCAAATTAAAGGCATCATTTTCCATCAATTAAACCCATTAAACTTATCTTGCATCAAAACTGTCAATATATTCTTTTAATCCATGACAAGATCATTATGCTTATTTATCATCAATTTGTAATTCATTATGCTCTATTACTCATATGAATGTTATTAATCATTAATTCTACCTTGATTCATGAGAAAACCCTAATTACTACATTTAGGGTATTTATCCACAAATTAACAACTTTTAATGTTCGAAATAGATTATAACTCTGAAAACTTAGTTCTATTCATGAAATCGAACAATTAAAGTCATTAAGAGTCAAACTTACCAACATTAGGGTTTTAAGGCCCGTTAGAGTATTATTCATGCACATTAAACTCGAAATTAAACAAATTATATGCAAAGCTCATCTTTTTCGATCTTAATGTTCATTTTCATCATTAACATGTTAATATCAACTTTAAACACTCATCTAACCCTTTCTAATTCATTAATCATCAAGGTTAGAGTTTTTCATTGATTAAACTATTAAAGATAGCATCTCTATATACTTTTTGAACTACAAGCATAATCAGGCTCCAATTATATTTTTATTGCATTCCTTGAGTTCTCCTGATCAAAATTCATGTATAAAGTGCATCTATCCAAGCTATGGTTGAGGAGATACGAATTTAATAAGAATCACTTACTTTGGGCCAATAGGAAGCTGCCACGTAGGCCTTGCCATGCAATCGTTGCTTGGTTGCCTGGAAACATTTCGAAAAGACCATCGTGCCCTCGGTTAAGTTGGCTGCCTCTTTAGCCCGCAAAGGGCAAAATGGTCCAAAGCCGCCTCCGCCTCCTTCTTCCTCACGCAGACCTGCTGTGTTGCCCTAGCGGTTGATTGCAGCACGACGCGGGCTCCCTCCTTCTCTTCTCAGGGCTCGGGGGTGGCCGCCCATGGCCACCCCAGCTCCGCCCCTTCTTGGCGTCCTTGAGACACAAGCAGAATGCAGCCAAGATGGACGGAAGCAAGTTCTACAGGTCTGCGATCTGGTCAACCTGCTGCCCACCTACGGGCATCGTGCAGATGAAAGGAGTCGATCAGATGATCGTCAAGGCTCTCCCCGACGACGTCGGAGCATCGCAACCCTTCTCCTTGGTTCTGGGATCACCCCACCCCCTCGGGTTAGGTTTAGAACGGATGCAAGGTTGAAGAAGAAGAAGAAGAAGAAGAGGAGAAAGAGAGTGGGAGACATGGGATCTCTCTGAAACTCGATCTGGGGGGGTCTACCCCTTTATATTGAGGGGTACCCAGGCCCATGAATGTTTGTCCACAAAGAAAACGATCATTTTCCTAATAGGAAAGGAATTCCTTCAACAAGAAGCTAGTTCTCTCTCTTTCTCTCATATACCTTTTTCTTTTGATATTACGATCTTGAGAATTATCCCACTTATTCTCTTGGTTTCTTGCTTTTCAAACCATAGGCATGAAATCCTATTTTCCTTTTAATAGTAATTACTTTCTTTTTAGCAATACCACATAATACATAATTGTATATTCACATTATCTTCTTATTTGACATTATTGGTATTTTCTCTTTCTTCTTTCTTTATTGGGGCTCCTTGGACCCCAAGAAACTCTATTATTTCGAAATCCTTTTTATTGGACACTCATTATCCTTCTAGATGCATCTAAATGCATTATTCTTCATTATTCCTTATTATCTTATTTATTTCTTATTAAAATATATCTTTTTGAGGTTTTCTCTTTATTTCTCTTTTATTTTCCTCATTGGTATCCCTTTTATCATTAGAAATCCTTGGGACACGAAATTCCACTCAATTGTGCCTCTTTTTACTTATTTTCCACATTTTACCATTGTTTTCAATTTCTTTCTTAATAAAGAATTACCTGATTAATCTTTTCTTTTCTTATTGCTTTTCTTTGCAACTTTGGACTCCTTGGAACCCAAGGAACCTAAGAGGCACGAAATTCATTCTTGGATTTGCCTTCTAGAGGTTTCTACCTCGTTCTATTCTCAAATATTCAATTATTCATTACTTAATTGAAGTTCCTTGTTATTGGGCCCAATAGCCAATAAAGCCCACAAATCAAACAACAAGGCTATTTTAAATGAAATCTATTTATTCACAACAAATTATTACATTTCTCACCAAAGGAACCCAAAATTTGGGGTTGTAACATCCTCCCCATGTATATTTGTTATTAAAATATAAATAAAAGTATGGTTGTTGGCATGTTGAGTGTAACTTGTTTGAATTTCTCTTGTGTATGGACAAATTATATATATAGTATATGCACAATATTCTAACATATATGTATGTTTAATAAATGGTATAGATGTATGATCTAACTACATATACATATGTGTAGTAACTGTTACTTTTCCATACACATTAACTACACATAAAATGTAGTAACTTCATCGTCTTGCTACATACTGACTACTATAGTTATACATTTAGTTACAATTATACCTACATTTAAATATGTAAAAAAGTTATCTAGCTACATTTCTGACTACATATGTATTTGTAGTCAATGGATTATTTGACTACATATTTGAAAAATATAGTTAAAGCCTTAAGCTATACGAGCATATACTACAATTTATAAATGTAAAGAAAAATATAGCTAAAGCCTTTAGTTACAAAATATGGGGTTTCCACTATATTTTTTTGTGTAGTGAGTATTGTATGCTACTAGTCAATTCATATACTATATATTGTTGGTCATGTACTCGGTCCATCGATGCTTTGGCCTTATTAATGGCGTAACCGCATTGGTTTCAAGCGAGTTGTGTATTCAATAAGTTTAGGGGGATGGGAGGCGCATAATCAAATAGCATCAAAGAGACTTCATGGGGCACCCATCCCAAGCGGCCTAGAGTCCACTTTTTCTAATTATCTATCTGCTTTATTATTCATACTTTCAGAAATATCTTGGTTCTAACTCAAGTGCTATATATTACTAGTCAATTCAAGTCATATGCATTGTTGGTTATTCCATGCTACATTCCTCAAACTTCGATGCTTTGGCATGCGACATTAATGAAGTAAATACACACTATGCAGACGGATACAGATCATGTTACGTATAAAAGAAGATTTAGAGGGTTGTGGCGTTGGGAGGCACTATGTTAAACTTGGATCAAGGCATTCTTGTCACTTCAATCCTAAGGATCTAGTTTTTTTTTTTAAATAGCCCAATCTCATTAAAAGTAAGCCATACGGCATCTACAAGATAGACATCTCTCATCAAATAACCAAGCAGCAACTCCTTTTGCGGAAAGATATAACACAAGGCTCAGATTGGGATGCGATAGGTACGCTTCTGCACCGTCCACCTCTTGTAGTGGCTGTCTAAAACAGCTATCCGGGATGGAATTCATCAATCTACACGAGCCTATGAGTACATCGGGTGAGGAGTTTGCATAGCCGCTGGCAGAGATTACCATCTTGAAGACAACGAATGATCACCTGAAAAAGAGCTCGACCACAAAGAAACAACACAAACACAATACCACACCAACACGACTAGATACACAACTACCAGCAAAAACAAAATAAAACAAAAAAACAAACTGGCCAAGGAGCCACCCAACAACACAACCTTAACACAGAAAAAACGTCGAGCACTAAGGGTGCACCAACCGGGAGACCCGAAAAGGAGGCCAAACCCCAGCGTTGCAAATACAAAGGAAGGATGGCTCATGCGGATAGAACGGTGGGGAGTAGAGGGTGTCGGGAACCCCACCACCACTCCGACCAGCACTGCGAGCAGGGGGCGGAAGACCCACACGAAACACAGACCCAGCTTAATCCTCCTCTGCCTGAAGCACCTAGGGGCGCCCGAGCTCACCGTCCGCCCAAGAAGGGACCCAAGGCACGAGACTGACCACAAGCAGCAACTAAGAAGGAAGATGACACTGTCCCAAACGAACGACAAACTAAACCTAAGAGAAAATAAAGAACAGACCCAGAAGAACCACAGGGAGAAAACTTGACGCCGTCAACAGTCAATGAAGAAAGGGTTAGGATGAGGCTACCCCTCCGGAGGCAACTCTACCACCAGGAAGCAACTGTATCCAACCCAGGCCTCACCAAGGAAGACGTCGCCCCTCCCTACTCAGCGCCAACTCCACCGATCGGTTCGGACCAGCAGTCGTCGAGCATCGAAGAATGAGGTTGTAAGGAGACGCAACGGAAGATCCCCTGCAACAGACTGAGTAGTCGACGCCAAGGATGAATAGCCCAGGGGGAAGGGTTGACGCTCACCGGCGGCTGAAGCCTCCCCCCCAGCGCCGCCCAGTTGCCGGAGGGAGCCCTAGTCGCCCAAAATCGCCATAGCGACTTCAATCGGCACGCCGCTTTGCAAGACCCATAAGGATCTAGTTTCATGTGTTGAATTTGTGAAATCGGTCCATGTGCTTAATTGACGAAGTGGAAGACTCTTGGGAGATGAGAAGAGGAGAAGTTGTTAATGTTGACCATGTGCTTCAGTGCATGAGTACATGTAATGTGTATATGTGCATATAGCCATGACGAATCCCATGTCCTTTTTCTACTATGCCATAAAGAAAAGAATGTGATAACGTAATGATTCAGTCCAAAGTGATTCATGCTTTCAGGTGAGTATAGATCTTTGTATTTGGCTTCTTGTCTCTGAAAACTTGTTGTTTGTTGAGTACACCTTGCCTCCACCTTGGAGTTCATATTTGGGTGAGAAAGGAAACGTGAATGTGATTACATAACTATGTAAATGCAAAATTCATATTTGAGGTTGATGACATATCCTAGGAAAAAATAGAAAGTGAAAGAGAATAACCAAATAGAGGTGCTTTCAAACCTAATAAAAATAAGCAACCAATGTTGTGAATAAAAATAAATTTACATTTAGATCTTTCTCGAACCCCAAATAAACAATCCAATGTGGTTCATTGGATTGTTTGGTAAGACAATTACAAGCTCCTTTATGACCAAAAAAGCCCCAATCTGACAAGAAACCTCATAAGATACATTGCAAAACAATATCAACAAGTTAAAATGCATAAGTATACCTTTGTCTTGAAAAATTATCTCAAGAAAGCTTATTGAAGAACTTGACCTTTGACAAATTGCTTCCTTCAACAATCATTTAGGGCTATAACAGGAACATAATAAAAAATCAGCAATATCACCATGCTTATGATAGGCTCTAATCATTCCTCTTGACCTTCAAATATTATCACGAAATCTGGGAGTACATCCCTTACTTTTAATAAATGTATATGTATGCAATCTAGGAGTATATTCCTAGCTATTCAACACATTTAATATGAGAAGCGAGAAATACATATTAACATGCAGTTAGTTTCATGCCTCTAAATAATAACTTTGAAAGCAATTCTGGACGAGAAACAATTATGGCTGAGATACATTTGGCAACTTCCTTTCAATCTCTAGAGTTGATGTCTTCATCATCAATTTATTCATCTTCAGTATCTTTACAAAAATAACGGACAAAGGATAAAAGTCCAATCTGGAAAGAAAAAAACATTGTGGTGTAAGGGAGTAGGAGACTATCCTCTGTTTAGCATTAGTCCACTCCCACTATCACCACTACAACCTATCAATCACCATTGAAGAATATGAATGAAAACTGAAAGAAACAATTTAAGAACTCAAGAAGATCAAACCTCCTTCAAATTCCCGCCCTATCACCAATAAACCCATACAGAAAGGATGGGTGGATTTAGGTGGATTGGGGATAAGGTATAAGTTTGGGAAATTTAAGAGGGGTCAACAGGGATTGTCACTTACTGACCATCTTTGTATAAGAAGTCCAATGTGACTTGGCCAACTACATGTAGAACTAGAGAGAGTAGAGGCAACAATATATTTCTTCTTCCTTATTCAACATAGATTAGCATTGTTGTACTTGTATTTAGTCTTTTTTTGGTCGGTCCAAAAAGTGTGTTACTATATTACCAAAACTTTGGGCCCAATGTACCCCATTACAGCAAAAACAACACAACCTTGAAACCAACAGGCTGGTAAGCAAGGCCAAAACTTCATTGGATACAAAAGAACTTGCACCCCCATAACAACTTGGATGTCGGAACACCAAAAAAGAAAACAAAAGAGGCAACCTCTGTCTGAAGATTAATCTACATACAGAGCCTCCTATCTAGGAAAAGGAGAAATGTGCCCAACCACGCTAGAATAAAAAGAAAACAGAAGGTAACCAAAGAGATCATCCAAGCTACATAGGCCGCCATTAATAATAAAACCATCCTCTGAAAGAATGACGACATGGACAGCCGAATAAAAACTTCAGCACTTCTGGATATCTCAAGAGCAGCATAGCTGTCCAGATCGCTACCAAAACCACCAGGCCAAGATTTAGTCTTAGAGAGTCAAAAACTTTTTTATTTAGTCTTAGAGAGTCAAAAACTTTTTAGTATAAAGAGAAACAAGACAAAACATTATGAGAATGTTGCAAATACGAAGAGAGACTGATCTACTTTACTCACTAAAAACATCAAGTTAAGGCCAAGATTCTTTCTTGGAGATCTAGCATGCAGTAGCTTTGGTTAATTCCTTCACCCATGATTTGGATGATGTACCAACAAGAGGTAGGATAGCTTCTCGAATAGTAGATGGAGGAGCAAAAGTTGAACCCAGCAAATTTCTCAAACTGATGTACAAGTTTTAGCAAACATTAAAAAGATAAAAATTTACGAGTTGATCTAGATAAATTCATCATGTAAAGATGTGATACAAATGAAAATGTCAAAGAAAGTAAAAGGTATGTATAAAGGATCATAAGTCAATTTACAAGTATTTAAAATAAACAACATCATGGATAAAAAAAATTGTAGCGATGGTAGTAAGTTATCATGTTTATGTTTCCGTTGAAAGTGCATGAATATGACCTTCTAATGTCCACAAAAAATGCATATGGATCATTCATGACCATTAATGAATCAGTTATCTGTTTAAATATTTGAGAATAAACGATCACTTATCTTATGTTATAATACGACCAGTGAAATTTGCACCAAAAGAATATGCAAGTAGATAAGTGAACCGGTTCTCATTGAAGCCAGGTGCTCCTGCTTTGATGAGGCAATAAGCAAGGAAGCTAGATATCCCAACATTACCACAAGATTGATGTTTGTAGAGGCAGTAATGCCTTTATTGGTGTCTCTTTTCCACTTCCATTTACAAATGAACCTAGCTGACAACCAACATCTACCAATTGTTTCCTCCATCCACACCAATAGAATGTAATCATCTTAATTAACAGTAAATACTAACAGACTTATTACGATGAGCACAATATGTGCTAAAATAACAAGATATATTAGCAGAAAAGGTAAGTACATGGTCATATTAACAATATATAATGAAAGGAAGAGAGAATAGAGCTTATATCATCTGCTTGCTATCAACAAGTTGTATAGTTTGAATTGATAATGGACCTGAAGGTTGATATTTTCCTTTTTATGTTACAATTCTATCTTGTTGGGTAAGTTGATGGGTAAAAGACAAAATTTCCCAATTTTAATCTTCTGATGACATTATGTGTCTGATTTACTTGTTATTTTATACTTATGCAAGAAACCTAACCCAAAGAGATCCTTCAGTTTAAAAGTCACAGGTTGCTACCAAAATACTGAATTACATTCATTTCAATAGCTTTTCATTCTATCAAAGAAGATCATCATCATCTCTCTACATGTCTTTTGAGTCTTGTAAAAAGGATCATAGTTGTACATGACAGTTGATGACTTCCATAAGGTAGGAGCCAATCTTTCTTCTAAAATATCTTCCTGAAATTATACATAATTACATGAACCATAGGTTTGTTTCTATAACCTATCCTTCTTCTCTTTCTAGTTCTATGAAACATTATGATATCGTTATATGTTGGTTGTTATTGCAGTGGGTTGAGTCATCACCTCCCATTATTGTAGTATGTCATTTGTTGGCAGGATCAATGCTTGTTGTCCAAGTGGTGGTTCTATTTTGTTTACACACAAATATGCTAATGGAACCACACAAAGATGTACATATACCATGTGGTGGTTCTATTTCGTTTACAAGTGTTTACCAAATTTTACATTGTTACATAAGATAGATTTGTTAGATCTAGAAGCTTTCTTATTTCCATCTTGTATCCTTTATCTTACTCCTTAATTTTCCTATGTCTAATCTTTATTCATATTTTCTGAACACATTTCTCTACTTATAATTTTTTGTAATATTACAAAATCTGATACTTCGTATTAGCAATGGCCATTACTCTATTGGCACAGCTTTAGTATCAAGGTTTAGTTCAATTTATTAGTACTGATGTACTCTTTAGCCAAAACCATGTTCACCCCTTGCATCATGCTCGAATACTGAGACTTTACAACATAGCAGCACCCACCCTATTTTTACTGAAACCTTTTCCTTATTTTTCACCTTTTGGAGTGTAGGTTTTTGCTTTTTCTCAAACTAAGGAACAAAGTCATCTTTATAATCTAACCAGGCAGCCCCCCTACAGCTACATGTGGTATTTTGAAAAGAAAGTAAGAATCACTCTCTAAGAACAATTCAATCTATAATTTTCATGTTTCATGGTGTTTCCTTTAATTCGTATATTCCCTAGTTTTACTGGATAAATTTTAATACATTTTCCTCTTTTCCGCTGCATTGTGTTTCTTTTTTACTCTGGATCCTTGTTGTGGTTTGTGTGATGCCCGAAGGATGCCAAGGATCCACCTTGAAAAGTATAGCACTCTCCTTAATGATCTAAAACCCGAAATCACATGTGCATAAGCTTCTGTAAGTGTTCAATCCATTTTACTACCTTCCTTTTCAGTTTAGTTTTCTGGAAGTCAATGTTTATAATTAGCTTGACTAAAGACATAACAATATTGTTGGAATACATCTAATATTTAAGCATCTATTAGTTTTGTGTACCACCTTTTGCAACATATATGATTCGCCTAATGGACAATAGGCTGTTGTAGAATTATGTACTACTAGAATATGAGCATGAAATTGGGCGGGAAATATATAGTTGCTGATTTTTTTAATGCTTTCACATATGTAAAACCTCATTTTCAAATAGCCTTTTGAGTCCCTAATCACTGGATACCATCTTATGCTAACATAGAAAATTCACTCTAATTAGTGCATCATTGAAACCAAATGGAAACACAACTGGTGGAAAATCAACTACACATCATGTTTGAGTAACCATTTTATAGTAACCAGCATTTCTGAGTATTCAACCATCACAATAAATTCACTGCTGTTAAAAATAACCAACCCAACTGACCATATGGACTATATTCCTATGTAAAGGGATATGAAATTATATTGTAGATGTAGGTATTCATATGGATTATATTCCTATGTAGGACTAAATGTTACTCTTTTTTCTCATGGGCCAAATGTTGTATTTAATTTTCTAAGGATCAAGTAATTGCATAACATGTTAGGATTTCCTTTATAGGTTTCTCTCTTCCTGCTACTTAATAATTGCACATAAATCTAAGATTTTAAGGTAGAACACTATGAACATGAATGATTTATGTCTGGTTTGATGAACCAAATAGGAAGATTGCTCGATAGTATGAGGTTGCTAAGGTAGGTAATTGCTACCCCTAGAGCCTAGAGGTGACTTAGGTTACTGAGAAATGTGGGCTAAGGAAGGCATGCAACAAGGTCGGTCATCCTTAGTGATGATACACTACCTGCTCCGAGTATAGGGCCAATGGCCCACTTTATGCAAAACTGTAAATATACAACCAAGGGTCATGGCTGCTGCTCCATTGCACACGGTATCTAATTGGCTGGTTTCTTCGTGACTATATATATGGTTGCTTGTGTTGCTTGATGGATCAGTGGTGGCTTTGAAAAGGTCATTCGAGACTTTCTTTCTTGCTTTGTTGGTTCTTTGGGAGTCACTATAAACTTCATATTATGATTTTTCTAGGTTAGAAGTTCTTCAACTCCCTCACAATCCCAGTAGTTTTTGGGTTCCTTTATTGATTGAGATGATGCTTAGCCTTGTCGGTGGTTCGTGTATGATGATGTTGCTCATTGGTTGTTGATGCTTGTTGATTAGTTTGAGATGATCTTCAGATCTGGTCTGTTGGTACTCTATTTTATCAGCCTTGTTGGGTTCTATCTCAACATTTGTATTTGGTTGTTTAGTGAGTTTCTTTCTTTATGAAAGCGTATTTTTTGTCTAACTCTTGCAATGTTCTTTTTTTAGGCAATCATTTGTTCTTCCCTTACACAAACTTGTATAGTTACACAAAAAGTAAATGAAAAAGGGCAACATGCTTTCTGATAAAAATGAAAGTTTGCAAGTTGCAATGAATGCAGAATGTAATATGAATTTATTTATTTAAACATACATCATTTCCGTCATTTATATAAATCATTTCAATAATTCTGAAGGGTTCTCGTCTTTTGTCCAAATGATGACTGAATCTCGATAATTCTAAATAGAAAAAGAAGAACTGGTGCAACCTGGACATCTGTAGTACAATGAAAATGAGTTGTATGATTAATAGAAGTCTACAAGGTGATAGACTTCCTCTATTAGAGAGTTGCTTCACATGACTTAATAGTTGCTGACTCACATAGACAGTCAGTAGAACATGAATGTTGAAAGTCAAGTGCACGAGGATGATCTTGCTAAAAATAGTACACTCTTACAGGACTGCAACATAGAAAAATGAAATCAATCGAAGAACTTTCTTCAGAGTAAGCCACATAATCACAAGAAGACATTATATTCGCTGATTGGTGACTGATACTCTAAAATACTCCCACATTTGTTTGCAAATGGTGAAAGCTTGGTTTTGTTATAATTATATATGCTGATCTGAAGCGGTCCTAGGTTTTTGGTATCATCTATTGTACTCCTAGAATGTTGCTTGCCAATTCTTGGGCCTTGTATGTCACTTAAATACAACAATTAATAGGTGAGTGAGATGGAGATTGGACAGGTAGGCACCAGTTCTTGGAAAGTTTTTGGTACATCCATCTTAAGAATGAATTAATTATATATAAACTGAGGTATAGAGTTTTTTTGCTGTCAGTCCTGTTAGTTCTTCATCATAGCTAAATTAAACAAAAACTTAAACTATGACTAATGGGGAAGCGTACATTTTTAGTGTTTGTCCATTCAGAACTATATATAAATTTGTACACTTATATATAAAAATATTGTCATGATGGACATGCTCCTGGTTGATATGTAGCTCCATTAGGTGCAGGTAGGACAGTCTGATTTGGTATGTCCACCTATATCCAGGGAGTTTGTATGCATCATCAAAAAAGAAGATAAACATACGCTTGGAGACTGACAGGAAGGTCAGTGGTGAGTGCAATTATTACAACACTATCATTATTTATTCGAAGAGATTACACCTACTTTTACTACTACTTTAGAAATTGAATAAGTACAAATAACACTCCTATTTCAGTTCAGAATTCTCTATTGAATGCACTGTCAGTAAACTTCTACTATCATATGTAATGTCTCACTCCATGTATTGTAGTAGTTCTAGAGCTTCTGTCAAACAGGAAGATAGATGTATGATGGTATCAATAGCCCTGACACCAGAAGATGATGACTATAAAACACTTGAGGTAGAATATGGTTGAGATTACTCACAGTTGATAATAACATTTCTAATCTCATTTTTTTGTTAGTCCATGAGTGATCAAAAGCATTGCAATGAAAAGCATCTGGATGAATTTTTAATATCCAAGTTGATAGTCATCCACGAATTGGCAGCAAAAGATTCCAAGAGGCCTCATCTTCAAGGTAACTCCATTTATGTTGCAGTCACTTGTTTTTTAAAACTACACAGAACACTAAAATAGCAAAAAATGTGGCATGCTTGATACAATAAGATCATGGATATTTGTGCACATACAAGATGAACTAGAAGGCCAACCCATACAAAGTGCACTTGATTTTTGTGTCTCATACATAGAAATCATGATCGGTCTTATAATTAAGAAACTCCCATACTACCAAGATAGATTAAATAGCTCTATCAAGAAAGTTGTGCAAATTGGTTGGATCCACAAGTCCCAACTTTCATACCAAGAATAGTGGATCCACGAATCCTCCTAGCATGATTGGGAAACACACACTTGGTGAGCTCAACTCCTTGAGAAAATACCTTCAAATTTCTATAAAAGCTCACCAATAACTTACGGCTTCTACGATGAGTCTCTACTTGGCTTCCTAGCAAGCATTTCATACAAACATTGACTTCATGTCACCTCCAATCATATGCCCAGCTAACCTAGTTAAGCAACTCACAAACCTCATTTTCTTAGTACAAGGTGAAGCAATTGCTTCTTGATCACATGAATAACCTAGCGCCAAGAATGTTTTTGATTGTCTTAGTACCATCTTGAAACATCTATAGGTCTATAATGCTAGGGAACAATGTTGCCAACAAGGTAAAGGAAAAAAATAGAGAGTCAGAGTGACTTAGAGGAATATTGGGATTGGTACATGAATGAATTAAAATTTGCAAGATAACATCAATGAGACTAGGATCAACCTTTTATACACTGAATGACTCATTTTTCAGGTCGTAGCACAACAGCCCAACTTATTGAAAAATGTCTTTTACCAATGCAATGGAGGGAGAGACATGGAAGTGGATATGGAGATCAACTTTCAGACCAAATTATTGCATAAGCACAAGGAAGGGGAACTATTGCAGTTTTGTTGATGCATACTCTCCATGCAACTAACTTTCAGGCTATCTTGAATGGAGTCAATTGGATATACTACTTTGCTAGTGACTTTGGCTACATGTTTCCATAGAGAAACTAGGTTTTCCATTATCATCCACATGGGACTGAGGGGAAGGATTAATGGATACAAAGGAAAGTCAAGTAACATGGGTTGATGATAACTAATAAGTTGTCCATAAACCACAGAGTTGCAGTCAACGAGGGGTGATTTCCTACTCCCTCTAAGTATGATGTAGGGCCTTCTATGGTGGTAGAGAAGAAATGGTAGCATCTATAGTGACATGATTTTCATTTATTGATTTATGAAACATACACTTTGTTACTAAAGTGAACCTTATTGAAGAAAAAGATGACCAAGATTTATGTACACATTATACTATATGTAAGCAGGTCATCTAAAACTGGCGCACATCATAACTTGAGTGGTTCTACTTTTCTTTATAGGAAAGTAATTGTTGGTTTCAAGCTTGCAAGCTTTTTGTGATATTACTACCACAACACTCTTCTGAGGCTTATGTCTTAAAGGTATCATGCAAACATTATATTGTCTTGTACCTGTGTGGTGAGAGTGCAACCTATAATTATTAATCACAATAGTAACTAGACACAAGCACACCAGCAAGCAGCAGTAGGTAGGGATGTATCTATTTTCTTGTTCCCTCTTTACAACTTTAGTGTTTGAGTCAAGCCTGATGATCAAGCTGGTTCTATATGAACAATTGGTGAGTCAATAATATAAGATTTTTCTGGTGTTTGCATGATGTTGCATATGTTGTGTTAAATAAATTAGTTGCTATGAAAGTTAGGTTCATTGTTTCATTTTATCTCAGAGTATTTGAGACTATAGTATAGAGGATTATATTTCAGTCTGGACGACACGAAGATTGAGTGTTCTATGAGCTACTTTGTTTGCTTTTCCTTATTTATGAATATCACTCACGGATTCCCCTACGATCTCCTTTTCTTCAATATTTCTTCGAGACTAAGGTTGTTTAATAGTTACTTTTGAATTTCATTAGTGGATTTCCTTTATGACCTTACAATAGTATGTTATGGATCCACATGTTAACAATCGTATCATTGTTTTTTGTCTGTCTACATGGGCATTTTCAATAGCATATCAAGGACATTAAATTTCTATTTCTCTTGATGATATAGCTACTCAAGGCAGTAATGCAACTCAGTGGATGTTGTTTGTGTCTTTTATTTCTCGTTAACATTTGATTTGATTTCTGTAGTAGGTTGCTCAAGTCTATTGCCAACCAGGGATAAAGTTGATCTTGTTAACCAATTGCTTACTGAACCAAGCAATAAAAAGTCTGTAAAATATTGTAGCATGCCGTGTTTGATCTTAGATGATACTGAGATGAGTTCAGAATTAGCTTCCAACAAAAATAGGTTGGTTGAGGACCCTGTGTTCATTGAGAAAGAGAAAGCAATAATAAATTCCTAGATTGATGAATGACATTAGTGTAGAAGATGTATGTAGATTCTATTTTGTTTCTTCTATTCGAAGTCTGTCAAAGTGAAAGCATGCAAAATAAAAGTGGGAGTGACGTACACAAACACTTGTATAGGAAGGAGATTGGCAACGGTGATAGATGCAATATGAAGCCATTGATTTACTTTAGATGACAATCCACTTGGAGGGAGGAATCCATTAGTTTCTCTTATATAGTTGATGATTTTCATTTTGTCAAAGGGTCGATATGTATATCTTTTTCCAAAATATTGTGTAATAGGAGCAAGGCATACATCCTCTCCATGTATATTTGTTGTTAAAATATAAATAAAAGTATGGTTGTTGGCATATTGAGTGTAACTTGTTTGAATTTCTCTTGTGTATGGAAAAATTACATATATAGTATATGCATAATATTCTAACATATATGTATGTTTAATAAATGGCACTAAATATGTAGCTAGATGTATGATCTAACTACATATATGTATGTGTAGTAACTGTTGCGTTTCCATACACATTAACTACACATAAAATGTAGTAACTTCATCTTCTTGCTACATACTGACTACATATGCAATTATAGTTATACATTTAGCTACAATTATACCTACATTTAAATATGTAAAAACATTATCTAGCTACATTTCTGACTACATATGTATTTGTAGTCAATGGATTATTTGACTACATATTTGAAAATTATAGTTAAAGCCTTTAGCTATACGAGCATATACTACAATTTATAAATGTAAAGAAAAATATAACTAAAACCTTTAGCTACAAAATATGGAATTTACACTATATTTTTTTTGTGTAGTGAGTATTGTATGCTACTAGTCAATTCATATACTATATATTGTTGGTCATGTACTCGGTCCATCGATGCTTTGGCCTTATTAATGACGTAACCGCATTGGTTTCAAGCGAGTTGTGTATTCAATAAGTTAAGGGGGATGGGAGGCGCATAATCAAATAGCATCAAAGAGACTTCATGGGGCACCCATCCCAAGCGGCCTAGAGTCCACTTTTTCTAATTATCTCTCTGCTTTAATATTCATACTTTCAGAAATATCTTGGTTCTAACTCAAGTGCTATATATTACTAGTCAATTCAAGTCCTATGCATTGTCGGTTATTCCATGCTACATTCCTCAAACTTCGATGCTTTGGCCTGCGACATTAATGAAGTAAATACACACTATGCAGACGGATATAGATCATGTTACGTATAAAAGAAGATTTACAGGGTTGTGGCGTTGGGAGGCACTCCGTTAAACTTGGATCAAGGCGTTCTTGTCACTTCAATCCTAAGGATCTAGTTTCATGTGCTGAATTTGTGAAATCGGTCCATGTGCTTAATTGACGAAGTGGAAGACTCTTGGGAGACGGGAAGAGGAGAAGTTGTTAATGTTGACCATGTGCTTCAGTGCATGAGTACATGTAATGTGCATATAGCCATGACGAATCCCATGCCTATCAAGATCATCTGAACCCCTCCTCAAACGCTGCAAACGATGGCGAGCAAGAGTAGTATTATCCTCATGTCCTTTTTCTTAATCTTGCATTTCTCCTCGTCATGCCTTGGGTCCCCTCCTCCAGAGCTTGCCTCAAAAAGTACGTACTAATGGGCCTTCTACCATCACTATCCCCATGTATACCCAATCAGCACTGGGCATGGACTGGGAAGGAGTGGTGGACATCAAACAACCGCTGATCTGGTCCGACGCGTGCTTTCTCGACTCAACTGCAGCTCCTCTTCCTGCGCCACCGCGCGTTCCGTTGTTTCTTCCCCGTCCTGCCGCAGCAACTACGGTAACGCCGGCGGCGCCTCATCTTGCAATTGCACCATCACCAAGGAAGATTCCAGTAACAGCAGCCGCAGATGTGTTAGA